>SKCR01028133.1:0-41939 GCA_019454045.1 Zanthoxylum bungeanum
CTCCCACTTAAATTGGATGCTCTCGTCTTCTATGATCTCTTCGCATCTCTTCACTACATTTTCCGGAATCTCAGTCCCATCCGCTTTGAATGCAGAGCTAATCTCCTTCCCGTGCATGCCCACAACGGTGTTGAACCACATCCTCCTTCCTTTTCTCCCATCAAACACCTTGGTTAAAGCTCGCGGTCCTAGTATTGCCTTCACACCACCATTCGGCAGCCACTCCATTTCCATCCCCAGAGCTTTGGCTCTGCAGAAAACAAGTTGTTCAGTTCATTGATCGTACATATGATATGTGATAGTTTAGAGTGAAATTCTTGTATTACCTTTTCTCAGCTTCTGCACGATCTGATGTTCCGAAAGTATCCTCCCAACCTCTACCTCTCATAGAGGCAGTGTCATTTTTGCTAAGAGCAGTGAATGAGTATTTCAATCCCTTGGTATCCATTTCCTCCACAGCTTCCGGGAACTCTTCCAGCATCCGTTCTGTTACTTTAAAGCTTGGAACAAACGGTGTTTCTCCGCCTTCTGGTGGCGGCACCTCGCAAAATAGTATCACTTTTTTCGGATACTCCTTAATCTGCATGCCTTAACCAAACAAACATTAATCAAATGTGCATTGCATGTTTCACATTATTATATCATCAATGAACTTACCAAAACCATTTCATGATGATAGTAAATGAATTGAGAGAGGGGTCCTTCATTGGCAGTCCACACTCGTTTGTAAACATGGGTTCTAGGTGCTGGTCCTACATAACGAATATCATCCCACCCAAAGGCTTCAATGATCTCATTGAAATCCTGTGCATTTTTCACATCAAAACCTCTCAGCAAGACAGCACTGTTCTTTATAATCATCTGCTCGAACCAGTCTTTGTTGGTCTTAAGAGACACAAGAAGTGATTCCAAGTCAGTCTTGTTTGTCTCTTCTGGGTTTAAAACCAGTGGCAATGTCTCACCATCCACCATTTTCTCTCCTTCACATTTTCCCACCTTGAAATCCTTGCAAGAAAACTCCATAGCTCTCTCTCTCTCTTTTTCTCACACACAAGTTGTGATAATTGAGTTGATGGTGGGTGGGATTTTATAGTCTTTTGATTGCTATTTGGCATGATGTAATCAAGAAAGTGATTGGCATTTTGCTGTGTCTCTTTGTGGAGATTCTTTTATTGTCATTTTGGAGAGGGGTTGAAGTTGCACATTTTCTGGCTTTGGTATTTCAGTTTTACAATGATCCTCATTTGATGCCGGCACGACTCTCGATATTTTATAATGGCAGAATAAGTTCAATAACCAAAACTTATTTTATGCTTACAACATATTTGGGTTAAAATTCAATTATATTTAAATTAGAAAAAATAATACTTAATTATTCTATAATGACAAATTCTAGCAGTTTTAGAAATACAAACTTTAATCCATATAATTTTAGAAACTATAAGTTTTAATCCATGTAGTTTCATCGCATCACGATATTTTACTTAAATTTCTCATCACATATCTATAATTTGAAAAATACTTCAAAATATTATTCCTTCTAAATTTTTTACTAAGTTTGACAAATTTACCCTTGAAAATTTTAAATAATTAAAATAAATGACAAAAACTTTATTTTTAACCAAAAATGAATGAAAATTATTTAAATTAAGAAGGATTCGCTATAAATATAATTATTTAAATTAACTTTATGATTATTAATAATATAAAATACATTTCATAAGAGAGAAAATATTCAAATATTAAGTTAGATTATTACTGTCTTTTTTTTTTTTACTTTTTCTACTTGACTCAAGGAAATTTCAGATATTTTCATTTATTTGAATCTAGTTGTGATTATATATAAACATACAAAAAAAATTAATTTAAATAAATAAAAAATTTAACAATTATAAATATAATAAAAAGTTAAATTATTTCAATATGAACGTAATTGTTAATATATTTTCAATTCTTACAAATTAAATTTGAATTTTTTATTAAAAAAATATTTAGTTCATATTTTTAGTTTAAATATTTTGTAATGTTAATTATCTAAATATATAGAATAGGGATAAAAATGTCAAATAATGTTAAAAATTAAGTTAGAGTGATATATTGGGGTATTTTTGTAAACTGACTATATGGATATAATGAGCATTAAAACCAAAATATGGGGATGTAAATGTCATTTATCCTTTAAAAAAAAATACAAACTTTAGTCTATTCCTTTAAATTTTTTTTGTTAATTAAATCATTTTTCTTTAATTTTGAAACAAGCTTTTACAATCTTTGGACAATTTTTGGGGTATTAAGTCATTTAACATTAATCGATGAAAAGTGACTCAAAAATAAGGTAAAATATTTAACGATAAAGACTAAAACTTGTATTTTCAAAATCATATGAACTAAAGTGTCATTATAACAATCTGCAGAGTACTTGGGTGTCATTTCCCTTTAAAATTATTATCTAATAATTATCGATCATAATTATAAAAATCTTAAAAATATTCCGCTAAATTCAATAGAAGTGCTTAAATCTTAAACATAAGTTTCAGCCTTTTGTCCTGCAGTTTTGTTTTTGCTTTTTTCTTTTCTGTTTTTATTTTTCGAAGAATATGTGATCATTAATTATAAGGGATATTTACAAGCTTGGGATTAGAAGTCCTATTGATTTCCAAAATTTTAATTTGTTATCTAATGTAACTTTTAACGACAAAATTTTTCATAAACCTTTTATTTGATTTAAAAGTGTTCCTAAAGAACAAACAATAAATTTTTTTTTTATCATTAAGCAATAATAATGGAGGTTATGAAGTTAACAAATTAATACAGCTGCAAAAATGGCATTAAAGACAATAATGGCCGTTTGCCTTGTTAAACTTTCTCGAGGCAAACAAGATTTCAAATATGCTTTTGTTTAATTTATAGTGTTTAGAACATGCTATTAGATGTTTATGTTACAGTTAAAAATCCATTGATTCTAACCATAATATGTTTATGGGGATTGTATAAAGTTGCATATTCTTATAATGGTATCGTGACATCTCATATCGTATGGAATGAGTATTGGTGATGTGCTTATAAATAATAAAAAAATTTAATTTATTGGACGTGTTTTGAGGGGGCTTGAAATTCACGTCAATAATAAAATCGTAAGGATAGATGTAGTCCAAAACAGACAATAACTAACTAGTGAGACGGGTGATTACAAATCTCTTAACCTCGCACAATTAAGTTTATATGGATGTAATTGGGACATGATTATGTGGTAATTACAAGTATATTAATTGATGCATATGGTGCTTATGATGCATTACATTCCCTTAAATAGAGGCATGGGTGAATAGCACAATGCATAAGTGCTCGATTTATTTACATGCAAACTGCACTAACAATTGTATTGTATTAATAATTCAAATTTTATTTGTAACATATATACCGTACAAATATCAGTAGCTTTATCAACATAATTGTACGTACTGACACTGACGTCCAGTTGCGAAACTAAAATTTTAATTTAATGGGATCAAATTTTGATTTTCATAAAAAATTGATCTTCATTTTAATAGGGATAAATAAAATTATCTCATTAATTTATATGAGATATATTGACAAAATTTCGGATTGAGCGGAGAAGATCGTCTCTACTAACATATTATATTTGATATCAGTACCCCTACATGTACAGGTTCTTTATGCTTGAATAGCAGAGTGCATAATTTGCATTATGCTGTAGAAATTGCTCTCTCCTCCTCCCTCCCTCACTGCATTTTGCAAGTTTATAATGAAAATAGGGAATTTTATTGTTTTGATGTGATTTCAGCAATTTAGGTGAGTAAGTGGATTCCTGGTTTATGTAACTGAATTTTAACGGTATGTTATTTATTTTTGGAATCGTTAGAAACCTCGCCGTCAAACCACCACTTTCGGGCTTAAGCGGAGTAGATAAAACCTTCGGCTGTCTCAGGCTCTTACAAGAAACGCATTCCCTGAATTCGAACTCAGGACATCAATGTGAGATTTTGAACTCTACACACCTCCAAGTCACGCCCATTGGAGACAACAGTATGTTATTATTAAAACACACTTGACAAAAAACTATGAAAAAATTAATAAAACTCAACTCAATCGTGAATCTAAATTCATTTAAGTTACCTCATTCAATCTCCTCGGAATATTTGTATATTAAAGAAAAGTTAGAAAAATTCTATAATATTGAATAAAAATTTAAATATCAACAGTGAATTTATTATGAACACTTATCGAAAAATAATTATTATATATTATATCTAATTAGGAAAATCCTATTATTGATACTATACTCTCTTTTTTTTAATCAGAATTGTAGAATGAAGCATAATTTTATAATGAAATATTTTGACCACAAGAGAAGATGCCATTTTTGTTGATTAGAGAAAAAAAAAGGTGCATAATAAAAAAACCAAACAAATTTCACCTGACGTCATTAGAGTTTTATAATTTTCACTTCATCTCATCTTTGATTCACAGACACTCACCGTTCACCATTTTCCGTTCTTCAGGAGGTAAGCCCAAGGTTGGGGTAGGACAATCATGCTTGAATGGCCATGTAAAAAAAGAAAAAAAAAACTATAAACGAATTTAAGGATGATAGAATAGTGATTAAAACTAATCACAAAATGTACGTAATAAGTAAAAATTATCTTTGAATGACATAATATATATATTTTGAAAATTCGGGGTTATCCTAGGTTCTGACCCTATGCGGAATTACAAGCAATAAATATGACAAATCCTGTTAATGCTATTTTGGAGAAATTAACAGGCAACCACAATAACAATTAAATAAAATTATGCTGCAAAATATTAAAACAATAATAGGAATTAAAACAGCAAAATAAATCAAACCACACAAAATTCAACACAATGATTTTGGTGACGAAGTGGAAAACTCTTGCGAGTAAAAAACCACTCCGGGTATAGGCTACCACCCGAATCCACTATATAGAGAAAAACTTACAGCGATGGTCAAGACCTATGGTGGCAACTCCACCGACTCAAGTACCTCAATACTGCAAGAACTCGAGATAACTCCTCAAGCCCGTGACCCACGGTTTTCTTCAGAACCTCTGAAGTCTCTGAGTAGATTATATCACCAATGACGCCGGAACTCCGACTACCAAACTTCCTCCTAAAGAACTCTAAAGGATTATGGAATTTGGGTTAATTTGTGTTGAAGGTTTAACAAAGAAACATTCACACCATTAATGAAGAAGACACTGAGATAAGAAGTCTTCAATGGTGGAATCAAAGAGAGTTGAAAGCTTTGAGAGTATTTGGCTCAAGAGAAATATGCTTCAACTAATGAGAATGGCGGCTAAATGGTTATATTTATAGGTAGGGTGAAAAACTAGGGTTTTGCAGGCAAAAAACGCGTTCAGATCGCAGTCGCGTTCGAACGCTTACTAGAACGCTCCACGAACGCGTGCCCACTAGAAAGACTCGTTCGAACGCCACTCGAATGCACAACGAACGGATGCTCTCTGGAATGATCTCGTTCGAACCCACCAAGAACGTGACTCGAACGTTTGCTCTCTGGAATGCTCCCGTTCGAACCCAATAAAGAAAGTGCCACTAACGCCACACGTTCGAACACTGCAACGAACGCACCACGAACGCATGTCTAATGCACAGCAGCCAGAAACCAGTCCAATTGCACAAAGATCTTCATGAAAGATTACAACTCAATTGAATTTGTTTTGTCACGGACACATGCCAATAAAAATGGAACTCACAATCTCCCCATTTGGCATTCCGTGACAAAACAATACCTAATACAAAGACTATGGTAATAGACCCAAAAAGAAAATAGTCAACTGTCAACCATCAAAACAGTGACTTATTACAATTGGACTCGATCTAATACCTAAACAAATAGTCTGGAAATCAGCGCCACCACAGTAACAAAAACCTGTTTACCTGAAACATCCACAATCAACAATATATCGTGAAAAGCATTGAGATTATCAAGTATAAAATAAACAGGTAAAAATCTCATGCATGAACAAGTAGAAATCCATCTCCCCATTAATCTTAACTCCCCTTAAAACGGAGATATCTAAAGGATATTCTACTGCTCCCTCCTATATATTAAGGCTCTCCCCCTTAATATATTACTCTCCCCCTTTTTGTCACAAAATGACAAAGGGTAAAAGAAACATGAAAAAATAACAAGAGAACATGAGACAACACATGCAAGAGCATAAACAAACAGGAATTACTCCCCCTCACTAACAGGCACATACAGTTAGCAAAATAACACACGGTAAGTAAATCAAAACTCAGAAGGGTGCACAAGAAAGAAGAGAAAAAAAATGGTATGCAATAACATGAAGCACACACAGACACATACTGAGATAAATACAAATCCTATCAAAAACTGACTAAAATAGCATTTCAAGCTGATACAATGATACCCAGTCAGTATTCAGCTGTTTATGACATGAAACAATATGCAGCATTTTAAAAGTGGCTAAATACAACATTTATGCATATGACATAAACACCAAATCATATAAAGCACTTGCGTGAAAAATAAAGTGCACAACAAATCAAGGCTTAAGACCTTATTTTATGAGCTGGACACAGCCAAAGAAATTCATCTCTAAACAAACCAAGACCACAAAATATGTGTTCAAACCCAGCACCACTAGGACCTGAAAATAAGCAACATTGGTTGCATGCTATATTGTTTACCCCAAAAATAGCATGAGCTCATATTTAACAACTCTTTTGAGTGAAAAGTTTTTGCCCTTATCTTTTAAATTTGGCCACATTGGCTCTTTTGCACTTGAGTCTCATATATTTTTTTTGTTTAAATATATTTCTTTTTACTTTTGCAAAATGGGATAGCAAGGTCAACTAGTCAAAGGTCACACTATTAAGCAAACATGATATGATAGAAATTAGATTGCTATTCCAAAAATTCATACATGCGACCAAGCCTTGACAAAATAAAAATGTGTACGTGAAGGTGCAAGCACAGGATATACCAAATGTTTTTATCACACACACTTATGTATATAGAGCATCAAGAAAAATAAAAGCATATCATACATGCATAATCATATATCCTACATACCAGGATCACATGCATAAACTTTTCATGCTCTAACAAGCCATAAAATAAAATAATTTTTGTCTTTTTCATTTTCTATTTTTTTTTGAATTTTTCAGATTTTAACATATAAAAATAAAGACACAAACAGGCTTGTAAAACATCCAATGGTACGTGGAGTTGTATCCCGAGTGCAGATCATACTACCGTCCATTCGGAATCGGCTATGAAATTTATGTCCGGGTTTCCATCCTATATACCAAGGAATATATAACAAAAACAAGACACACACACACCCATATGCTGTGAAAACAAAATAAACATGCAAAAACATAAAACACACGCACACACACATGCAATGGGAAAATAAAAATGCATCTTTTAAGCAGAGTTACACCGAAGTGCACTCTCATCATGTCCATCAGGACACGCAGAAGACGATGGGAATTCATCTTGCTTCTTCACCCAAACCTTTCTAGGAACCTCATCCACTTGAGAATTCCTAGTCAACAAATTAAGTTTCTCACTAAGAAATTTTGTCTGTTTAGTTAGTGCAGAAACTTGAGAAGCTAGATTTGAAGAGTCAAATCAAGGTGACACCTTCTTAGGCCTCTTCTTTTGCTTGTGAAGCATGAAGCACTTAGGCCTAATGTGTCATGCCTTACCACAATGATGGCACACAGGCACAAACCTCGGATGAGAGCGAGGTTTACCCACAACACCTCTAAATTGAGGTTGGGATACAGGACGAGGAACAACATGAGGAGAAACATGACTACACACAACATGTTTCTTACCTAAGTCACGTTTAGCTGCGACAGGCACAGCTTTGGAAGAAGAAGCCTTATTAAAGTTAGGCTCAGAAATAATACCTAACATACGGTCCACCTTTTTATTTCCACTAGAAAATGCGGACAATTGGGTTCTAGCATCTTCAAGTTCGGTCTCTAATATTTGGACTCTATTAACTAGGCCTTTGTTCCTCTCCTCTAGGTCATCAACCATCAAAAGGCTTTGCTCAAGTTTGGCTTGAGCCTCATTCTTTTCTAGCTCTGCAGCTTTCAGCCTTTTATTGACCTCTATATTAGTCTTCTTAATAGCTAAACTCTTATTAAACAGTTCAACATATGCTACCTGAAGACTTTCCTCATCTACAGACTCATCAAGAGAGACTTCTGAATCAGCATCATTAACCACAATCTCTCTCTCACCAGTCACACTAGCAGTAAAGGCCAAATAATTGCCTTTAGGAGAGTCATCACCTTCAGAATCACTAAGTGATGCTGCCATGGCTTTCTTGCCTTTAGCCTTAAGGTATGTGAGACACTCAGATCTAACGTGCCCATATCCTTCACATTCATAGCACTGGGCACCACAGGATCTACTATCCATATCCTCTACAGACTCTCTCCTACTATGCCTACTCTCTCTAGGCTCATCCTCCCTATCCCTACTACTGTTATGGCCATTCTTCTTCAGTTTAAGGAATTTCCTAAACTTCTTAGCAAACAGGGCCAAATCATGATCCGTAAAGGTATCATTATCACTAGACGAATCATGCACAACTTCCTTAGCGATTTTCATCGCAAACGTTTTTGGCTCTCTATAACCAGGAAACTTTTTCTCATAAACTTGTAGTTTTCCTACGAGTTCTTCTAAATCAAGCTTATCGAGGTCATTGCTTTCCTCAATGGCGGTTATCTTAGGAAGAAATTTATCAGGAAGGGATCTAAGGATTTTTCTAACTATCATATTGGTAGGTATAGTCTCACCTAGGTTAAAACTAGAGTTAACGATATCGTTAATCTCAACATAAAACTCATCAAATGTCTCATCTTCTTTCATTCTGGCGACCTCAAACCTAGTAGCTAAATCCTGGAGTCTATTATTTTTAACAGACAATGTGCCCTCATGCACAGTCTGCAAGATGTCCCAAGCATCCTTGGCTATCTCACACATTGAGGTTCTTCTAAACTCTGCAGAACACACAGCACCATGTATGGCATTAACAGCTTTGTTGTTCTTATTGCTAGCATCAAATTCGTCCTTGGTCTAGGTCAATTTGTCTTTAGGGAAAGTGACCTCATCAACAACAACAACGGGAGGTTTCCACCCGTGCTCAACAGTCATCCAGACCCTCTCATCTAAGGACTTAAGGAACGCTTTCATGCGAACCTTCCAATGTAAATATTCAGTGCCATTAAAAAATGGAGGACAATTTAAGGGTTGACTACGTTCCATAGCTAATGGGTCAATGATCGAGTTTAGGCTCTGATACCAATTGAAAATTCGGGGTTATCCTAGGTTCTGACCATATGCGGAATTACAAGCAATAAGCAGGACAAGTCATGTTACTGCTACCATGGAGAAATTAACAGGCAACCACAATAACAATTAAATAAAATTATGCTGCAAAATATTAAAACAATAATAGGAATTAAAGCAGCAAAATAAATCAAACCACACAAAATTCAACACAATGATTTTGGTGACGAAGTGAAAAACTCTTGCGAGTAAAAAATCACTCCGGGTATAGGCTACCACCCGAATCCACTATATAGAGAAAAACTTACAGCGATGGTCAAGACCTATGGTGGCAACTCCACCGACTCAAGTACCTCAATACTGCAAGAACTCAAGGCAACTCCTCAAGCCCGCTACCCACGATTTTCTTCAGAACCTCTGAAGTCTCTGAGTAGATTATATAACCAATGACGCCAGAACTCCGACTACCAAACTTCCTCCTAAAGAACTCTAAAGGATTAGGGAATTTGGGTTAATTTGTGTTGAAGGTTTAACAAAGAAACATTCACACCATTAATGAAGAAGACAATGAGATAAGAAGTCTTCAATGGTGGAATCAAAGAGAGTTGAAAGCTTTGAGAGTATTTGGCTCAAGAGAAATATGCTTCAACTAATGAGAATGGCGGTTAAGGGTTATATTTATAGGTAGGGTGAAAAATTAGGGTTTTGCAGACCAAAAACGCGTTCATATCGCAGTCGCGTTCGAACGCTTACTAGAACGCTCCAGAACGCGTGCCCACTGGAAAGACTCGTTCGAACGCCACTCGAACACACAACGAACGGATGCTCTCTGGAATGATCTCATTCGAACCCACCAAGAACGTGACTCGAACGTTTGCTCTCTGGAATGATCACGTTCGAACCCAATAAAGAACGTGCCACTAACGCCACACGTTCAAACACTGCAACGAACGCACCACGAACACATGTCTAATGCACAGCAGCCAGAAACCAGTCCAATTGCATAAAGATCTTCATGAAAGATTACAACTCAATTGAACTTGTTTTGTCACGGACACATGCCAATAAAAATGGAACTCACATATTTTATAATTAGTATTAATTATCATTTTATCACTTTTTAATCCATATATCGGTGTTATGTAAATTTGATTTGATGGTGAGTCCAATTATATGCAAGCATGTTTTTATAGTGTCCCAATGACTGTGGCTTGCTGATAAAAGAATTTAAGATTTGGTTGTCAACTCTTGATTTCGAATTCATGAGCTTAAGACAGTCAAGAGTTTTACATGTACTGTTTAAGCCCGAATCGAGTGTTTTAACGGCGGGATTTCCAAAATTTTTAAAAAAAATTATAGCAGGCTACCAAATATATTCATATGATTTCTCTTAGTTTTATACCTAATAAACGGAGTTGAAAAGTTTAGAAGCGAACCATTATCGCTTGATAGA
Organism: Zanthoxylum bungeanum; assembly: GCA_019454045.1. Taxonomy (NCBI): domain Eukaryota; kingdom Viridiplantae; phylum Streptophyta; class Magnoliopsida; order Sapindales; family Rutaceae; genus Zanthoxylum; species Zanthoxylum bungeanum. The sequence continues at coordinate 10,797 of SKCR01028133.1, forward strand.
GTTGTTACTTATTAGTGATATATTTATAAGGGTTGGATTCTCTTTAACTATTTGGACGCTTGAAATTCTTAATGACCAGAACAAATCCTGGAGGAACATATACCAGTTGCCCTCCAAAAAATACAATATCTGCAAATCCAACCATTTTTTTTTTTTTTTGCTTTGGTGATAATGTTAAATTCTCAGGGGTGCTAAGAACCACCAAGAGTTTTGGATGATACTTAGGATGCTACAAAGCCATTGGAGCCCACATAATTTATATCAAGAAAATGACCATTACTTGTTCACGTCCTTTCTTTCTAAATTCTATTTCTTTTTTTCTGGTATGAATGATCCATTGTCAGTAAATCCCAGGCCAACCAGATGCATATTGATTTGTCCATCTTTCAATTTTTTTTTTTTTTTTTTTAATAAATATTATCTGTTAGATAACTTGATATTGAAAGATACCCAACTATTTAATAGAAGCTTGATTTATTTGTTAGTGGTATATAAACCTTTCAAAGTGTAGTGGATTAGTCCGGTTGGTAAAAATTAACGTTTTCAAAGAAGTGAAGTAAGTGATTAAAAAAACATTGAAAAATGATATTTGTATTATCAATTAAACATCCGTGTGTATTTAAAAAATATTTTATTCCTTTTTATATTTTTTATTTTTTTCTAAATACACAAGATTCTGCAATTGATTGTACATAGGAGTGGCATATTTGGGTCCAGATTCGTTTATTCGTTCGATTCGATTCATTTTAAAGCGAATACATGTTTGAAAAAATGGATTCGTTTAATAAATGAGTCAATTCGATTCGATTCGTTTATTAAACGAATCGAATACGAATTTAAGTTCATTGATTCGTTTATTCATTTAGGATTCGTTTTATTACTTTATTTTATTAGTTATTGTTATTTTTCAATTAAGATACGAGAAATTATGACTAATTACCATAGAAAAATAATATTATCGATATTTGATGATATATTTTTAGTAAATATATTATATACATATTTCATATGTATATATTTATGAAGAATTAATGTAAATCAATTATGATAGATTATGTTATTAAATAATATTATGACTAAACGAATATTTGTATTCGTTTCGTTTAATAAACGAATCGAATACGAAACCTGATATTAAGATTCGTTTAATAAACAAATCGAATACAAATCCATCACATTTTGATTCGATACAAATCCGATTTGCTGATTCGTTTTGCCACCCCTTCTGCACATGTATCATTATTGAAATATATTTAGTGTTGTTCACCCTCTTACCTTAAAAAAAAGTATATAAATCTAATTTTTTTTCCAAAAAAAAAAAAGAAAAGAAGGGAATATTATCCATTATTTGTAGAAATTAAAAAATTAAAAAATTAAAAAATTAAAACTTGTATCAAATACAGCCAGAAACCTCCAAAAAGAGATTGAAGAGAGAGACATGGGCATAAATTGAAGACCACTGATTTTCACCAAATAATCCCAAAAGTAGCAAGAGAAAAGCCAAAAGGGCCTACATGTGAAACTTGGACATGAACCCACCCAAAAAGTTTTGGTTTACTAGCTTTCCTCTTGGCCATTGTTGGAAAATTAACTCATGTCAAAACTGACCATTACATGTGTCCTTTTTTTTATACCACTCCCATCAGACAATCTAAGCCCTTTATCATATATTTTACTATTTGGGTCCCATGATCAATCACTATCTGATGGCTGAAATTGCCTCAAATCAACAGTCTGACATTCACAATTCTTTAATCAAAACTCAGAGAGATTTTAAAACCTACCAGTTATTTTATTTTTGAGGAACAAATAATAAACAAAGATAAATTGGCAAGTACTTGAAACAAACATATGGGAACTCATACTTCTCTGGGTTTCCTGTTGTTAAAATTTACAGTTGCTGGTTGTCTCTTTCAGTCTTGCTTTTTCACTGTACATACTTCACTGTGGCAAATTGGTAAGGTTTTAGACTCAAGTTATATGCAAGTAAGTGCCAATCTTTTTAGAGCAAAACTGGCCACTTGTTATTAGGTGGTTGCTGTATCTCTTAGCTTGACAGTAACGGTTGTGTAGGAATTCTCTTATCAGGATTTTTCATGCATATTATCCAAGTTCATCTTAAGATGAAAATGCTGATGGTCTATAAATGTTTATAGCTAGATAAAGATGTTATATTTGAACGTATTTTGAGTTTTCTTATCTGGGTTTTTGCTTGAAATTTGCACCTGAAAAAGATTTATATGCAAATTCTGGATATGGGGATGATGATTTTGCTTATTAAGGAACCTAATGATTTGAGTTATCAGTGATGGGGATGGAGAAAAATGAGTGGAGGGGTAGTTTGGGATTGGTTTGTGCCTTTATATGTGTTTGAGTTCAAGTTCTTTTTATCAATAATACCTACATGATAGTCAGGTTTGGATTCCTGGTTGCTGCTTCAATTGCAGCCTATGCAGTTAAGCAGCTCAACCTCAAAGCATCCAATTCATCGGCTTCTTTAACAAAGCCTTCAGGTACTTTAATTCTATCATATTTTCGTTTATCACTCATTTGATTGTTTGATGAGAAACAACAATTGATTTTCCCACCGTTGAAATGTGGAAATTTTACTTTTTCTCCCTGTTAATTCATTGGTAAATTCTTTCATTTGTTCTGAAGTTCATTTTGTTGTACTAACTTTTTAATCTGGTAATCGGAACTTAGAGAATGATGAGGCAAGCTTTGAACAGCAACAAAATCAGGGGAAAGATAAACAGAAGTTTAGATATTCTGATGATGGCCTCAGAGAGAAGAATGTAAGTACATATATCATTTATGCAGCCTTCAATTGGATTTCAATCTTTTTCTTATGACTTCAATTTAGTTTGTGAAAGTTTGATGTGTCCTTTGTTTTTTTTTTTTTTTTTTTTGGCTGCTAAGAAGGGAAGAAGCTATTATTCAATTATCTCTTGAAGTTAATGAACTGTGCTATTTATTGTAGTGGGAGGAAGAAGAAGAAGAACAAGAAGATGAAGAAGAGGTTAAATTGATTAGTAGCATATTTAATCGAGCTCGTGGTAGTCCACCTAGTACTGATGATGAAGATATTTTACCTGAATTTGAAGACCTTTTATCTGGAGAGATTGAATACCTGTTACCTAGTGACAGGTTTGATGAGGCAGAGAAGAATAAAGTTTACGAAACTGAGATGGCAGGCAATGCAAGGGAGCTAGAACGCTTACGCAACCTAGTGCAGGAATTGCAGGAGAGGGAAGTAAAGCTTGAAGGCGAGTTGCTAGAGTACTATGGACTGAAGGAGCAGGAATCGGATGTCGTAGAATTATCAAGGCAACTCAAGATTAAGACAGTTGAGATTGACATGCTGAACATCACCATAAATTCCTTGCAGGCTGAGAGAAAGAAGCTCCAAGAAGAGATTACACAGCGTTCTTATGTAAAGAAGGAACTTGAGGTGGCAAGGAACAAGATCAAGGAGCTACAGAGGCAAATTCAACTTGATGCTAACCAGACAAAGGGTCAATTATTGTTGCTCAAACAACAGGTTGCAGGTCTTCAGGCAAAAGAGGAAGAAGCTATCAAAAAAGATGTTGAGCTTGAGAAGAAGCTGAAATCTGTTAAGGACTTAGAAGTAGAAGTTGTGGAGCTTAAGAGGAAGAATAAAGAACTTCAAATTGAGAAGAGAGAATTGATTGTTAAACTGGATTCTGCTGAATCAAAAATAGTTTCCCTCTCCAACATGACAGAGGTAGCCTAATTTATTTCTTACATAGTTATGGGCTCTAATGACTAATTCACATATATGTTACTTCTCCTTGTCTTCTTGATTCTTTTCTCCCTCTTGGAATCTGTGTATTTGGGGGGGGGGGTGGAGGATGCGGATTGTTTGCCATTCATCTACTTTTGGTTGGAGTCTATCTGACAAGGAAACATAGATTTTCACTTTGAGATTGAGCTCCATATATTCATCATAGTTTCCAAATGGGAAATGAGTATTAATGAAATAGCCAAAATTAGTTTGTTTGCAAAGGATTTGGTCTTTCAAGTTGAAAAACTTAATTTTGTCATTCAGAGTGATACTGTAATTTTGTTAGCAAATAAGTGAAATTAATCCAATGAAAGAATTGAGTAATAGCTGCTTATATTTCTGGATAAATGCTTTGCATGCATATCGAAGCTATAAGTATGTTGCTTTTACGTGAAAAGTGAATAAAGTTACTTCTGAATTTTCTTTGGCGACCAATGTAGTTAACATTCATTTCTATTTCTGTGCACACTGTGTTGTTGAAAATAGCTTGTTTCTGCCAAAGAGGTTATTGACTAGGGACAAAGTATTTATAGATTCTAAGAAAATTTTCAGTTATATATTGTAGATAATACATCAAGTAGTTGGGGAAAAAGAACCTATACTTTTTGTTCTTCGTATTGTTTTAATTATGTCTACTATGCTTTGCCACATGCTGCAGAGTGAAATGGTTGCCAAGGCGAGAGAGGAGGTTAATAACTTGAGGCATGCAAATGACGATCTGTTAAAGCAAGTTGAAGGACTTCAGATGAACAGGTTCAGTGAAGTTGAAGAATTAGTGTACCTTCGATGGGTCAATGCGTGCTTAAGGTATGAGCTCCGGAACTACCAGGCACCTGCAGGGAAAACTTCAGCTCGTGATCTCAACAAGAGCCTAAGCCCCAAATCTCAAGAAAAAGCTAAACAGCTGATGTTAGAATATGCAGGATCAGAACGTGGGCAAGGAGACACAGATCTAGAAAGCAACTTTTCCCATCCTTCTTCACCCGGAAGTGAGGATTTTGACAACGCTTCCATCGATAGTTCCGCTAGTAAGTATAGTAACCTAAGTAAGAAACCTACCTTAATCCAAAAGCTGAAGAAATGGGGCAAAAGCAAAGATGATTCAAGTGCTCTTTCATCACCAGCAAGATCTTTATCAGGAGGCTCTCCAAGCAGAATGAGCATGAGCCATCGACCAAGGGGTCCATTGGAATCCTTGATGCTGAGGAATGCAGGTGACACTATGGCCATCACGTCATTTGGGAAAATGGACCAGGAACCAACTGAGTTTCCTGAAACTCCAGCCCTCCCACACATTAGAACACGGGTTTCTTCTAGTGACTCACTGAATACTGTTTCAGATTCATTCCAGTTGATGTCAAAATCTGTTGATGGAGTTCTAGCGGAAAAATATCCTGCATACAAAGACCGGCACAAGTTGGCCCTAGAAAGAGAGAAGCAAATTAAGGAAAAAGCAGAGCAAGCAAGAGCTCATAGGTTTCGTGAGAAATCAAATTTTGACTCCAAGCCTCAAACATTGCCACCAAAACTTGCTCTAATAAAAGAGAAGCCAATTGCTTCTGGTGATTCAAGTGATCAGTCACATGAGGATAAGGCTGCTGAATCTCAAACGATAAGCAAAATGAAACTTTCCCAAATTGAAAAGAGGCCTCCTAGAGCCTTTAGACCACCTCCTACACGATCTGGTGGTGGTTCTGGTGGTACAAATGTAAATCCTTCCAGTGATGTGCCCCCAGCTCCACCTCCTCCACCAGGTGCTCCTCCACCGCCACCGCCACCGCCACCGCCACCAGGTGGACCACCTCCTCCACCACCTCCTCCAGGAAGTTTGCCAAGAGGAGTGGGAAGTGGTGATAAAGTTCAACGAGCTCCTGAACTTGTTGAATTTTATCAGACATTGATGAAACGTGAGGCAAAGAAGGACACATCATCTTTGATTTCATCAATATCTAATACGTCAGATGCTAGGAGCAATATGATTGGGGAGATTTCATCAAAATCATCATTCCTTTTAGCTGTATGTTAACTTTTCCATCATTTTCCTCCTCGTGCATGTGCATGTTTATCATATGTTTCATAAATTTTGACGATATATTGTGCCTGGATCCAGGTGAAAGCTGATGTGGAAACTCAAGGTGATTTTGTCCAGTCATTGGCAGCCGAAGTTCGAGCAGCTTCCTTCACAAGCGTAGAAGATTTGGTGGCCTTTGTAAACTGGCTGGATGAGGAACTCTCCTTCTTGGTATTTCACCTTAGATATCACCAGGCTTAAATTTTGTTTTCACCTATTAGAAAGATGATTTTAAAATCAAGAAGATTTGAGGAAATGTGGTGATATATTTATGCCAATACAAAGCCATAACTTCTAGTTCTTTTAGAGTTCCCATGTCATCTCTCTCTTTTAAGCATGAGAAAGGAATTGTGAGTTTTCACTATTTATTTAGCTCTTTTATGTGCTCTCTAGAGTTTTCCCTTAAGTTTTTTTCCATCCTCCTGCATTTTGTTAGGTTGATGAGCGGGCAGTTCTCAAGCACTTTGATTGGCCTGAAGGGAAAGCAGATGCATTAAGAGAAGCTGCTTTTGAGTACCAGGACCTAGTGAAATTGGAAAAGCAAGTGTCGTCTTTTGTTGATGATCCCAGCCTCCCATGTGAATCTGCACTAAAGAAGATGTACAAATTGCTTGAGAAGTACGTAAATTCTTCTGTGAAATTTTATTTAATTAATTATAGAGCCTAATGGCTAGAAAATTGAAAACAATCAGAACCCAATTTATATGCGACCATCTCTTCCATGTGAAAAAGTTAATCGTCAGTTTGTAACTTTTGAAGAACTGAACAGTTCACCGGTCATTTTTTGGTTATAACTTGTAAGAATATCGTTTGTAGGTTCCATAACGTGCCCTATCTTTTTGTTTTTCTACCTTTTTGCCAGAGTGGAACAGAGTGTATATGCCCTCTTGCGTACGAGAGACATGGCTGTTTCACGATATAGAGATTTTGGAATCCCCGTTGGTTGGTTGTTAGATTCTGGAGTTGTTGGCAAGGTATTTACTAAACTAGAAATTTTATTGTAGTTTGTTGCTGGTTGGTTTGGGTGCTGTTCGATTTTAGTATTTATGTGTCGTTCAGGTTCACAAAATTTCTACTCCGCAAGATGCTATCTTCATCAAGGAATAGTTTGCAAGCTGCAGCTTGTTATGACTGATTGATGACAACATTATAGCAAGTTCATCAGCTATGTTTGTTGTGCCAATGATGGTGTTATTATTGGCCTTAAAAGGAAATTTCTTAGAAGGGCCTCCGAAAAGAATTTTGTGTTTGCATTTTGACATATTTTTCTGACAATAAAGTGTACTAGTAGCATCAGAATGCAGGGATGTGTGTTCTTGATTATGCATAAATGAAAGTTCTTACAATTGAAAAGAGGTCACGTACTAGTTTTGCTTATTGCAGATCAAACTCTCCTCTGTGCAATTGGCAAGGAAGTACATGAAACGTGTTTCAACTGAACTTGAAGCTATGAGCGGACCTGAGAAGGAACCAAACAGAGAGTTTTTACTTCTGCAAGGAATCCGTTTTGCTTTCCGTGTTCATCAGGTAAGACTATTCTGCACTTTTCTACCTTGATTTATTTATTTATTTTTTTAAGAAATTTTTTTTAAGATGCTTAAGTCTTAAAAGAAATGGATCATACAAGTGTTTTTTACGTGAAAATTGCTGCACTTCTGAAGTGATGTACCCTCTGCTTGCAAAGCCACATCAGAAACAAACAAATTTTATAATATAAAAGTAGCACCTGCCAAAGCTCCATTATAATGTTGAAATTTCCTTGAAGTGGTATAATGGAATACTGAACTTGTAAAATTTTCCAGTTTGCTGGAGGTTTTGATGCGGAGAGCATGAAGGCATTTGAAGAGCTAAGGAGCCGTGCACATGAACGAACTGCAGAAGACAATAAGCTGGAAGCATGAGATGTATTACTCGGTTTTATTTTACTCCTTATTCGCGGAAACAGTCTCTTTGCAAAAGTACAAAGGGTACAAAGGTAAGGTTGCGTACATTAAATCCTCATTCGAGCGTACAATGTGGAAAATCTCGTGCGCTCTACCATCCTATTTATCTTTGATTTCATATTGTATATCTTGTATTCTACTTGATGTTGCATAAAAAAAACCTTATAGAATGGATTGTATACAATGACTTCATACAGAGGTAAAATTGATGAATAGTAGCTTCTTGTTTAACCGCACTTCAAGCCTTTAACATAGCAAGAACAGTGGAAAAAAAATTAAATGAAATATTACATAAGCAATGCTATTGAGTAAATACTACAACCAAATCATTACATTAAGCAAAATATATATGTGAAGGTCGGTAAATTTTGTCCCCAAGGGGCGTGACTTGGTGATGTAGAATTCATGATCTCATCTTGAGGTCCTGAGTTCGAATTCAGAGAATGCGTTTCTTATAAGAGTTTGAGATAATCGGAGATTTTACTTATTCCGCTTAAAGGGATGCTTTGACGGTGGGATTTCCAACGATTTCAAAAAAAAAAAAAAAAACAGCAAATCTTTTCTCCTCTTCTTATTGTTTTGCATCTTTGGGAATTGGGAGAGAAACCAACACATCACTAACAATTTAATTTAATTTTTAATTAGTTGGCAACTACATTATTGCTAATACTAGTTGTAATTTAATGTGACAAAACAGGCTGCTTAATTAAAATTAGTGATGAGATTAGTTACACCTAGAGGATGTGAAACGTGGGCCACAAGTATTATGTGTCTTGGTCATGTATTTGCTTTTTAATCTGAAAGTGAAATTGAATAGACAGTTGGAGCATTTGATTTGATTTTTTTTCCCCTTCTAATTTTAAACTCACACACTTATACAATATATTCTTTGGATTTAAACCCATCATCTCTTATTTACAGGATAAGAATTAAGCAAATCAAGTTAATTAACCCATGTTACTAGATCTTCTAAATGTCTCAAGATATTGCATCCATTATTTAATATGCCTTTTTTAATCAAAATAATAATTAATAAAAACTTCAAAATATAAGGACTAAAATACCTAACATATATCAATTCTTACTCCATAGATGATGTTAGTTAACACTTTTATATTGTTTGGTAAAAAGTTTCATGAACTTATAAGTTAACTTATATTATCAATGTAATATTTATAAGTTAACTTATACTATCAATCAATATTCTCTACCAAACGATGTCATTGCCATCAACCTTTTCTTGACTGATAAAACTATTATTGCACAGCAACTATAGCTTAAAAGTTACAGTACTTCCCTATCAAACTGACTGTAAATCTTTGTAGATACTTTAATTTTTAAATTATCCTTGTGTATTTCTTAGGGAATCTAACTAACAATTTACACATTACAGTTCTGTTAGAGATGGATAATAATCATGGATATTAGACTTATAATTAAGTTAAAAGGTTTAGAGATTAAGATTAATTATCTTAATATTAGTAATGATGATCATAATTTTTTAGTATTATTTATCTCTGTAAGGGCCAAATTTGGGCCCAAGGACATAACCGTCATTCTATCTTTGCACCAAACTCAAAAACCAGAGCTCCAAGGCCCACTATCAGATCTAGTTTGAGAAACCAGCTTTGGGCCGAGAGATCGGACCAACCTAGAGCCCATCATCACAGATTTAACAGTTCAGGAAGGCCAACGGATTCATGAGTAATTAGATTGGGAAAACGCTTACAGTAATGAACTCCATTAAATCGACAGTTACAGTCATAAACCCCATCATTAACACATCCAACGAGTAGAAGAGGTTTGAATGACCCCACGTCAGGAGGGCCTATAAAAGAGAAGAGTCATGGCACCAGGAATGGGGATCACACAACATTACTCCCTGTCATCAGAGAAATCATAATACCCTGCCCTCACGGCAAACAAACGGAGTCTGAGGTAACTTCAGGCCTAATTCTCCCTACATCCGACTTATTCACATTACTGACTTGAGCGTCGGAGTGCCTACGGCTCCCACCACACCGGTGGGCAGTAACCTTCTCGCTCTTTCTACCCTTATTTTGCAGGTTCGCTAGTGCACTTCATTTGAATTCTCGATTGTGGACCTCGGCCGAAGTCCTGCGTCCACAATTTGGCGCCCACCGTGGGGCTACTAAGCGGATTTTTGCAAAAATTAAACTCATTTGATTCGCTCTCTACAAGCAACTGATAATGGCTTCAGGCAACGAGCAGACGCCAGATCCCATGGCTACACAACTTGCCATGCTCCAAGAACGTTTACAAGCCTTGGAAGAGGAGAATTTGACTATGCGAAGCTCCAACGTAAGCCTACAGAAACAGCTGGAGCAGCTGTCGTCCAATCCTCAACATCACAACACCCTTGGTCAAACCTGCGATCCAAGCGATCCAGGCAATCCAACAGTCCCGCCTACATCAGGTAGGCAGGATGACAACAACCTGCCAATACCACATGGCCCGAACTCCTCTCTCGATCCTACTTATCAGATTGCGTCCTCCATGAGAAGAGAGATGATGGAATTCAAGGAAGCAATCATGTCCAAACTACCGGGGGTAAGGCTGCCAATTAGAAAGAGCAGAGCTGGACCAATTTCTGATACCCCATTCATGGAGTCAATCGTAGCTGTTGAACTGCCTCGAAAATTCAGCCCGCCCGAGATGAAGTTATATGATGGATCCACCGATCCAGACGACCACGTAGTACACTACAAGTACAAGATGATGTCGACTGGCTTGTCCCAAAACCAATGGGAAACTGAAATGTGCAGATGATTTGGAGAAACATTGGCGGGACCTGCCCTCACTTGGTTCATCAACCTGCCCTACAGATCCATCGAGTCATACCAACAGCTGACAGACAAGTTCGTGCAACACTTTGCAAGTTCATGCAAACTTGAGAAGACTACAGACGATCTCAATTCCATCCAGCAAAGAGGAGGGGAATCTTTACGGAGCTACGTAGCTCGATTTAACAAGGAAATAATTAATATTCCAGATCTCCACCAGCCTACAGCGGTAGAAGCCTTCTGGAATGGACTGCTTTACGATAGTGGACTCTACAAGAAACTAACTAAGTTCCAATGGAACACGATGGACCAGGTCATGGCACGGGCACATGTGGAAATAAGATGGGAAGGGGACAAAAGAAATAAAAGAATGGAGGACGTTCCAAATACGCGGGTTGATAGAAGGCCTGCTGTTTCCAGGCGACCTGATATGATTATTCATCCTCATACGGAAAGGAGAAACCAACAACGAGGAGAGCGAAGGCCTTTCCACAAAGATTTTGACAGGCGACCAAGGCGTTACAAAAACCGGGAGGAAGCACCAGCAAGCAAACCCAGACTCCCAGACTACAACTTTACAATTTCCCCATGGGAATTGGTCTCGGTACTTAAGAAAATGGGAAGTGAAGTGAAGTGGCCCCCACGTACCAGAGAGGGCTCTACCAAAAAAGACACCAGAAAGTGGTGTGAATTCCATCGAGACTACGGCCATACGACGGCCGAGTGTGTAGCTTTGAGATTATAGGTCCTGGAACTATTAAACAAAGGATTTCTGAGATATCTGCTCACTGAGAAGGGGAAAACTACCTTGGCACGAATGGACGAGAGAGACGGTCAAGGAGAAGCTCCGACCCCACCTCCACCAATTAACAACATTGTTAATGTAATTTTAGGAGGGTCAGAAATCAGCGGAATCTCATATTCGACGACTAAACGACATTCGAGAGCTCTTACTGGTAGTATTTATCATATTACAATGTTTGTAGAGAAGATGTTCACCAATTTGACTATGGAGTTCCCAGATGACTGAGATTCCCACAGTTTAAATCCTCACCACGACGCTTTAGTCATCTCTTTTCAAGTGGCAAACTTTATGATCAAGCGAGTGTTGGTCGACACAGGCTCCTCAGCCAATATCATTTTCTCTACAGCCCTGGCGGATATGGGAGCCGAGTTGGACAAAATAAACAGGCGGACGACAGTGCTGATTGGGTTTAGTGAGAGCAGAAATTCACAATGGGAGAAATATCACTCCCAGTCTACGCAGCATGAGTCAACAAAATGACCACGTTCTTGGTCTTGGATAACCCTTCAGCCTACAATCTTATCATGGGCAGACCTTGGATTCACGACATGAGAGCGGTCTCATCCACATATCACCAAGTAATTAAATTCCCAACCAAATGGGGGATTCAAGAGATTAAATGTGATAGATCTGCATCCATAAGTTGCTACCAGACGACCTTGAAGGCGAAAGTTGAGTCGGCATAGCAATTACAGAGTGGATCTCGTTACTCGGAACCGAAACTACCAAATCTGGAGGAGCTTGATGAGGTCCAAATTCACTCTCAATTTGTAGATCACAAGACACTGATTGAAGCTAACTTGGATCCCAAACTACGAGCCGACTTGATCGAATTCCTGAAGAAGTGACACGATAGTTTTTCATGGTCACACAAGGACATGACATGAATCGACCCTGAGCTGATTACTCACGAATTGCATGTAGATCCAGACCACACCCCGATCAGGCAGAAAAGGAGGAAGTTCGCCCCTGAAAAGAATCAGATCATTGATGAGGAGGTTCAAAAGTTGTTGCAGAATGGAGCGGTCAGAGAAGTGCAGTTTCCAGAGTGGCTTGCTAATGTGGTCATTGTGAGAAAGAAGAATGGAAAGTGGAGAATGTGCATCGACTTTACGGATTTGAACAAAGTTTGACCGAAGGATTCATTCCCACTACCACACATCGATTCGATGGTCGATGCTACAGCTGGATATGAGTTGTTGAGCTTCATGGATGCTTATTCAGGCTACAATCAGATCCGTATGCATCCAGACGACCAGGAGAAGACAACATTTATCACCAACCGAGGAATTTTCTGCTACAAGGTTATGCCATTCGGCCTGAAAAATGTAGAGGCGACATACCAACGACTGGTCAATAAGATGTTCGCCAGTCAAATTGGGAAGACAATGGAGGTCTACGTGGACGATATGCTGGTGAAGTCCACTAAATCGGAACAACACCTCGAGCATTTGGAGGAAGCCTTCAACATCATGGACAAGTACGAAATGAAGTTGAATCCGACTAAGTGTGCATTTGTTGTTGCTTCAGGGAAATTCCTGGGATACGTAGTCACTCGACGAGGGATAGAAGCAAATCCAGACCAGATCAAGTCAATCCTCGAAATCCCCTCACCTTCCGGTCCAAAGGATGTCATGCGACTAGCGGGGAGGATTGCCGCACTAAACAGGTTTATCTCCAAATCCACATACATGAGTTTTTTTTTCTTTTCAGCTTTAAAAAAGGCTAACAACTTTGAGTGGACTCCCGCTTGTGAAGAAGCACTGAAAGCACTCAAGCGATATCTTACTACTCCACATTTGTTGTCAATCGACGCAGAGTACAAAGCACTGATTATTGGGTTGTCTTTAGCCAAAGAACTTGGAGCTAGAAAGATAGAAGTAAAGTCTGATTCGCAGTTGATTTTCATCCAGATCCAGGGGTCCTATCATGCACGAGGTCTACAGATGGCATCCTACTTGCAAAAGGTAAAGGATATCCAGTCGACATTTGAAGAATTTACCATAACCCAAGTCCCAATAAACAAGAACTCTCAGGCAGATGCTCTGGCCACCCTTGGATCAACAATGGAGGGAAACAAACCACATACAATACCAGTGGTATATCTGAACTGGCTAGCAATTTGGAAAGATGAAAGAATAGTCGCATCGGTCGATTCAGTCGACACTTGGATGTCACCAATTGTTAAATATTTGCAAGAAGGCATGTTTCCAGACGACAAAATCCAAGCCAGAAAAGTCCAGAGACAGTCTCCAAGGTTCACGATATTCAACGGTCAGCTGCTAAGAAGATCGTTTTCGGGACCTTACTTAAAATGCCTCACACAAGACGAAGCGCATAATGTGTTGGCTGAGCTACACGAGGGAGAATGTGGGAACCACTCCGGAGGTAGGAGCTTGGCTCTTCGAGCCCATTCGACTGGGTATTACTGGCCAACGATGAGGTCCGACTCAGTTGAATTCACTAAGAGGTGTGACAAATGTCAGAGGTTTGCTCCAATTTCACGTCTCCCACCAGAAAAACTCAATCACATCTTATCTCTTTGGCCGTTCATGAAGTGGGGAATGGAAATCGTAGGAAAACTCCCAGCCGCACCAGGCCAGCATGTCTACATGCTTGTGCTGACAGATTACTACTCGAAATGGATCGAAGCTGAATCATTCGCCAGAGTACGCGACAAAGAGGCACAAACATTCATCTGGAAGAATATCGTCTGTCGGTTCGGCATACCGAAAGAAATCGTGACTGACAACGGTTCTTAATTCATCAGCCATCACTTTCAAGACTTCTGCAGGAATTAAGGTATAAAGTTGAGTTTTTCAACCCCACGTTTCCCACAAGTGAACGGCCAGGCCGAATCATCCAACAAAACGATTCTGAATACTTTGAAGAAGATATTAGAGAAGGCTAAAGGCGCTTGGGCGGATGAACTTCCAGGGGTGTTGTGGTCTTACAGGATGACAACGCGATCTTCAACAGGCGAAACCCCCTTCACACTGGCATTTGGAACGGAAGCAGTAATACCGACTGAAGAAGCCATCCCGTCCACATGCTACCAATGGCTCGACGATGAAACGAATCGACAGCTCATGAATTTCAATCTCGACACGATTGATGAATTAAGAGACCGAGCTTCCATTCGACTGGCTGCTCATCAACAGAGGATGGCCAGATTCTTCGACAAAAACGTCAGGAGCAGAACATTCAAGGAAGGAGATTGGGTCATACGCAGAGTATTCCAGAACACAAAGGAGATTGGAGATGGTAAGTTGGGACCAAACTGGGAAGGTCCATACCTCGTCACAAAAGTTGTCGGGAGAGGAGCCTACAAGCTACAAACCGTGGAAGGGAATCTCGTCCGCAACAGTTGGAACGCCATTCATCTTAAGTGGTTCATCTGGTAACACTTATGTTTTGTTATTTTTCGAAGCAGTTACCTTTCGCAGTACTTAGGTGTCTTTCGAAAATATGAAATAAAGAAATTTGTAAAAGTCATTCGACTGATCGCAATAAAAAAATCATTCATTAGTATCATTCATTAGGGACTCTTCCTCATACGAAAAAATAGAGTGCCTTGTTCAAAATATCGGGGTACCTCATTTCCATTCGATAAAGCAGTTTTACTTTATACAAAATATTAACAAAAAAAAAACCTTAAGTATATTAGAATATAAAACCCTTAAACTTCAAGCGCACTGGCTGGTTCTTCTTCGGTAGCTGCTGGGACGCTGGCAGGAACATCTTCTTGGGCTTCAAGCACCATCCTCGCTTCAGTATCGACTACAGCCGGTCCAACATCCCCTCATTCCTCCAATTGTTCCTCGACCCTTCCCATTTCAGCTTCAGGAATTGCCACTGACTCTACCTCGCCCTTCCTTGATTCAACTTCATCACATTTTTCTTCTTCACCATCCTCCGTCGACAAGGAAAGCCCAGCCACACGTCTTTCGTACTCCTGAATCCACTTCTCAGGCTTCCTGTCGACATGTTTCCCATGAAGATATTCCTTCATCAAATCATATATGTCTTTCATCATGGAGTCGATGGCAATATCCTCCATTTGCTCTAGCAATTGTTCGTTTTCCTTCCTCACATTCTCAAAACTTTGCTTATAGCTGTCGATCGTTAATTCAGAGGTTTCCTTCTCCATTTTCAAAGTAGCCTTAACTTCCTTCAACTCATTCTCCAGCCCTTTTTCCTTTCTTTGAGAAGCGGCCAGCCCGGACTTCAACTCTGAAGCTTCCTTCCTCACCACTGACAACATTTTTTCTAGCTCCCTGATCCTTCGTTGACTCGACTCCGCATTCTTTCGCATGTATAGACTACATTCCAATGCCTGAAAAAACCAAGTTAGGGATCATTCGACAAAAAAAAAGAAGTAATTGTTATACACACTTGATAGTTCAGAGTTATGGCTTTCCTCATAGCCTCCACTGGACCGATCTGCGTTAGCCTTTCTTCATCCCCCTCTAGAAGAAGCCCATCCACAAATGAATCTATGCTTGAGGGATCAGAGATTGCAGTCGACTCGCGAGGAACCTTTAAAATGAGATTATCAACATCTTCCTCCACCTCGGTAATAGATTTCCTTTTCTTCCCTGCCGAAGTCATTTCAGTCGACTTCCCCTTTTCTACAACAGCTTCACTCGAGATGATTTCTTTGGGTTGGGGACCAGTTACTTTCTCGACTTCCGGCTCTTTCACCTTCAGCTTCCTTGCCTTCTTCCGGTTCTTCATTTCGTCGAGTGAGGCTACTGTAAATGGTCCAGTCATCATGTCTTATGCGCATAAAAGTTCCTTAGGTTTTAGAGGCTTTTGAAATTTAGGCTCTCCGTATAACACTCGACACGACCATCTATAATTTATCACGGGCAATATATTCTTACAAAAGGCCAGAAGTGTATCTACTCCTTCTCAACTGTGAATATCCCTCCACAACAGAGTCACCCTCAATCTTTTATCCACTAAGATAGTTTTATAGTTTCTTTCTTCAGCTGGTAAAGCTAAAATCGCCTTGATGTTGGAAATTGTTCGAGTAGTCGAGACAAATGATCTATTTCGTAAACGATCTGCAACGATAAATACACGGTTATTCCAATTCATAAATGAGATTCGAGGATTAAACATTTCAAAAAAAATGCTACTAACTCGACGAACTCCAATACTCTGGGATTCTACCAACCTCAGCCGATCCAAATATACCTTCACCCCTTGCAAAAAAGTAATTCCCCCTATCATTAGTCGGTAATCCATTAACTAAATGTGTCTTCCTCTGACAAAGAATCAGGGTATATAATCCTTTCTCCTTCAAGTGTTCTTTCAGGTAGTATGTGGCCAAGACATCCTTCACTTCAAAAAATACTTCTAACTCGAAAGCCATGCACTCAATAGACAATAAAATCCTCCAAGCGTTAGGCATCAGCTGAGAAGAAGCAACCTCAAAATGATCCAGAAATTCCCAAACTAATCTTGGTATAAGGAACCTCAGCCCATCAGTGAATGGTCGTACGTAGAATCCCATCCACCCCAGAACTTTGTAGTCAATCCTCTCACTCGACAAAGGTACCCTTAGTTCCAAAGAATCAGGAAACATATACTTGCACCCAAGTTCCCTCAGCAATTTCCTAGTCATTCGACTAACGAGATTCTTAGATAAAAAATTAGTTGGTTCTCTCGTACTAGGTAATTCACTCGACTCTCTAATGGCCGGTAAGACCCTTAGTGGTATAGCCTCGGTAGGGACCTCATGGGATAGCCTAGCCAAAGAAACCATACTAGCATCGATCAATTCCTGATACGACCATTCCTTATAAACTTCATCCTCCTTCGTCTCACTCGAAGAAGATCCGACAAAACTATCAATCTTAGCACCTAAACTGCCTAAGGATTCTCCACTCGACATCCTCCAAACAACAAGCATATAAACACTAAATTCCCAAGTAAACTACTTCCTAAAGATCAAAACCCACAAACACAATTCTGAAAATATTTCCAAAGTTTAAAAGATCAAACAACCAATTTCACCTAAGAACAGCTTGAATCTACTCTATGAATGTTTAAAGAAATTGAAGAACAAGAGGTAGTTTTCGAAGAATACCTTGAAACACTTGAGAGCTCTCCTTACTCGGCCTCCAAACGGAATTTTTTACGAATGAAGCAAATGAAGTACCCAAAGCTCTTTTATACACTCTACTCAATTGGCGCCACAAGTTCCCGCCAAAAACTCCTCGAAATTCACACTATGGTTGCAATAAATGACTGGAGAGAGACTTGGAAACAATCCAAGTGTTGAATGAGTAACGTTACAAAGGACAGACAATAAGAGCGATGTCACTTGACATAATACACTTTAAAGCCGTGAACATCCTTAATATACGACATAAGTCAATGAGTATATGGAATCCACTATGTTCATACGACATGTAAAGTGAAGTTACTCCTGGACCATCATCTGATTCAGTTGACCAGGGACATCCCCTAGATGACTCTTGTCGAGTCAAATAGAATTATGGAATTCACTCTGTTCATACGACATGTCGAGTGAAGTTACTCATGATCCATCATCTGGTTCAGTCGACCGGGGACACCCCTCAGATGACTTGTCGAGTCAAATAGAATTATGGAATCCACTCTGTTCATACGACATGTCGAGTGAAGTTACTCTTGAACCATCATCTGGTTCAGTCGACCGGGGACATCCCCCAGATGACTCTTGACGAGTCAAATAGAATTATGGAATTTACTTTGTTCATACGATATGTCGATTGAAATTACTCCTGATCCATCATCTGGTTCAGTCGACCGGGGACATCCTCCAAATGACTCTTGTCGAGTCAAATAGAATTATGGAATTCACTCTGTTCATACGACGTGTCGATTGAAATTACTCCTAGACCATCATCTGGTTCAGTCGACCGGGGACATCCCCAGATGACTCTTGACGAGTCAAATAGAATTATGGAATTCACTCTGTTTGTACGACATGTCGATTGAAATTACTCCTGATCCATCATCTGGTTCAGTCGACCGGGGACATCCCCCAAATGACTCTTGTCGAGTCAAATAGAATTATGGAATTCACTCTGTTCATACGATATATCGAGTGAAGTTACTCATGAACCATCATCTGGTTCAGTCGACCGGGGACATTCCCCAGACGACACATGTCGAGTCAAATAGAATTATGGAATTCACTCTGTTCATACGACATGTCGAGTGAAGTTACTCTTGGACCATCATCTGGTTCAGTCGACCGATGACTTCCCCCAGAAGACTCATGTCAAGGAAAATTGAGTTAAGACTCATGTTAAGTCATGTAGAGACATGGACTTCCCTTAGTTCATGTGTCATATCGTGTCTAATGAATTCGAGGACATCCCCCCAAAGACTTTCGCCTAGTCAAAAGAAGTTATGGGCTTTCTTCATTCCAGACGACATGTCGAGACATACACTCACCTCATACGACATGTCGAGGCAAAAAAAATACGAGTCAACTCTTGAACCCATGACTGGTTCAATAGACTTGACACCCCCATGGGATTCATGTCGAGACAAACGAGGCCTGGAACTTCCTTCTTCAATCCTTATGACTATGTCGATTGAGGCTATCTCCAGAACCACTAAATGTGCCAATCAATCAGGAACACCCAATGAAGGATTTAGAGCAAGGACAATTGAAGCCGAATTCATCGTACTAATTAACTTTAAGATCCCACCAAGATCAACAAGACGACTGTCAGAGTCCCGATTCGTTCGACATAAGCAATGATACTTTCCAAGTCTATGACTTCCAGACTTAGAGAGTTGGAGACAAACTGTACGGACTAAATTTGGGCCCAATGGCATAACTGCCATTCAACCTTTGGGCCAAACTCAAAAACCAGAGCTCCAAGGCCCACTATCAGATCTAGTTTGAGAAACTAGCTTTGGGCCGAGAGATCGGACCTACTTAGAGCCCATCATCACAGATTTAATAGTTCAGGAAGGCCAACGGATTCATGAGTAATTGGATTGGGAAAATGCCTACATTAATGAACTCCATTAAATCGAAAGTTACAGTCATAAACCTCATCATTAACACATCCAACGGGTAGAAGAGGTTTGAATGACCCCACGTCAGGAGGGCTTATAAAAGAGAAGAGTCATGGCACCAGGAATGGGGATCACACAACACTACTCCATGTCATCAGAGAAATCATAATACCCTGCCCTCACGGCAAACAAACGGAGTCTGAGGTAACTTCAGGCCTAATTTTCCCTACTTCCGACTTATTCACATTACTCACTTGAGCGTCGGAGTGCCTACGGCTCCCACCACACCAGTGGGCAGTAACCTCTTCGCTCTTTCTACCCTTATTTTGCAGATTTGCTAGTGCCATTCATTCGAATTCTCGATTGTGGACCTCGGCCGAAGTCCTGCGTCCACAATCTTATTAGGAGATTAGGTTTTAGGATAAATCTTAAGTGTTTAGTTTCGACTTCTTTTATTATTGAAGTGTCTCTGAAGGACAGAACATGTAATCAAGCAATCAATAAATAAATTTGTGGTATTCTTTTCACTCGAAGATAGTATATTGATTATCTGATTGTGACCACTTTGTTGGTATCATATATTCAACTTCTCTTGTTGGGACTACTCTATTGATATATACTGATACCACTTTATTGATAGCAGAAACTAAACTATCGATTTATCCCATAAATCAATCAAGAACTTATTAAATTCACAGCTAAAATTTTTATCAAAAAAATTAAAATGCAAATATATCCATTGATCTCCTCAATACATGTACAATCATGTATAATAAATAATGAATATGATTTTAAAATATGTATACATATGAAAGCATATTGTTCTCTTTTTGGATCATGATCTTAGTTTTACAATCAAATAATCAAGCAGCACCATATACAGAAATTGGCCTTCCATTTATTTATTTTTCCCCATTCAATATATATACTTGTGTTGTGCTCATAAGCAAAAGGTTTTGATTGTCTTCTCGGCCTTTAATTATGAGGTGCAATTTACAAATGAAATGAGCCAATATTAATTTAATCCACCAAGATCATGCAGGATTATGGCCTAAGCTTTCAAGGCAGGCCTATATTGTACCCCAATTCAAGTAAAGGTCCTACAAAATTTGGGGGGAAATAAGTTAGTGCTTTAAAAAAAAAAAAAAAAAAAAAAAAAAGGGAAAAATCATTAGCAAAGAGAAATTATGAACGTATTATATTTGCCCAAATCTTGCTGTTAGAAATATATGTGGCAAGATTTTATTGAAAGGATGTCCATACCATAGTCCATACATATAATGCTACAATGGAAAAGAGTTTTAGGTAGGACGAATATATCATGTCATATTGTCATTTGTATGTCTATTTAATTAAATTTTCTCAATATGTGTTTATTTTAATTTTGACTAATAATTAATAATGGAAATAGAAGTAATTATATGGGATTGTCTCAATAGGACCATCCAATTTGATCATGTCATATGTTTCAAGTTTTTTTCCACTCTTATGTAATTGGTCATTCACAAAATAAATGTATATATGATACGTATTTATTGGACAAATATATGGAGGTATATCCATTTATAATACTGAGTGTAATTAAGATTATGAGAGAGACCAACAGTGGCCTAACCTTGTTAGTCTCAAACTCTCACTCCAAGAGTGAGATCTTGAGTTCGAGATCCCTTAATATGAGAATTAGTCTACATGTGGGCTATTAAGTGAGGCCTATTTTAAGGGTGGGATTAAGAATATAGACTCACTCAATATTCAGTGGACCCCCCTGAGTAGGCTCCAAGCAAAAATAGATTATGAATACTAAAAAAACATTACGAGAGAGAACTTAGAATATAAACCATAATTTTATTATTCACTGTTTTAATTTTATTAGTTCACACATGATTTTTGCGAAGACCTAAACTCACACTCCTCAAATATGAGACCATCAAATTATTATTCCTAATAGCATAAATAATAATTTTATGGAATGGTTCCATTAAGACCCTTTTATTACATAAATTGAACTGGAAAACAAATAAAAAAAAATTCAAAAAAAAGAAAAAGAAAAAGAGTACATTTAAACCCAAATTTAAACTGCTGATTAAGTGATTATCCTATTTCCAGAGAAAGGTTAGGTTGGAACAAGGAGTAGGTAATTAATTGATTAAGTTTGTCGATTAAACAAAAAGATGCCATGTGGCAGAAATCAATCACCTGCAGTCGACACACTGGTCTCTCACAAGGGAGGAAGACTTGTATAGGACAAGTGCATGGATAATATGATACACATATCGACTAATATTTTGATACATATATATAAAATTTGAAATTAGTTTATTAATTAACACATATTATATATTCATTATTGGAGTGTATTGACTATATTATTCCCAATGAGCGTGATTTGGTGATGTAGGACTCAAGATCTTATTTTGATGTCCTGGATTTGAATCCAGATAGTATATTTCTTGTAAGAGTCTGAGATAGTCAGGGATTTTACCTACTCCGTTTAAGTTCAGAAGGAATAATTTGACAGCGGAAGCCAATATTTTGCACTAACCAACTTCATAAATAAATATCAAAATTAATGAGGTAGCTAAGCTATAGCTAATATCTTCTTAATCTCAAGTTGTCTTGTGCCGTGCCGTCACTGCTACTCATCTTTCAATTCTTTTGAAAATTCATTAAAATAAAATATTTAGTGTAATAATGATTTTTAATTACTATATTTTGATCCATGAAACGTAGTATCATGATGCCTTTTAGTAATAATACCCAAGTAGTAATATTTTTCTCACTTTCTCATGCCTTAATTACCACGCTTAGTGTCCCAATATTTATCTAAACTGGAGTTAGTATCTAGTGTTTAAAACTTCCACTAAAAATAGGGTATATGGAAAGCCTTCATATACGCAGTTTTATCTATATTTTTTATACATAGAGATTATTTTCAGTAAGGATGGTAACAGGTCGGGAATGATACGGGATATTAATATCTTACCCGTT
Organism: Zanthoxylum bungeanum; assembly: GCA_019454045.1. Taxonomy (NCBI): domain Eukaryota; kingdom Viridiplantae; phylum Streptophyta; class Magnoliopsida; order Sapindales; family Rutaceae; genus Zanthoxylum; species Zanthoxylum bungeanum. The sequence goes on from SKCR01028133.1 coordinate 33,244, forward strand.
CAATCAACGGATATGAAAATTCTACCCATACCCGACCCTAATATATCAAGCCTCATTCACACATAAATTTTACCTCTATTAAATGAAGATGTCAATATATATATATATCCTACCCGTCCAACTAATGAATATAGAAAATTGTTTCCTTACCAGTCCCTAACGTACTGAACCCCGTAGAGATTTTTTTCATCCCTAATTTCTAGGGTTCAAGTCCATGATCAAACGGATAGCAAATTAACACTTGATTATCGCATCAAACATGAATTTTCAATATTGATCTAAACCAATGAAAATAAAAAATAAAATAAAATAAAAAAAAAAAAAAAAAAAAACTGGGAAAAATTGAAAATAAATCATCATAGCTTTCACTAACCAGTATCTTTTTTCTTTCAGCTGAGAAGTGATCAATGGTGCAATGGGTTAGGGCCAGTGGGGACAAGGCGCTTTTCGACTCCATAACGCGGATCAATCTCTGCACTTTCATCAGCAGTAGCAGCTCGATGATGATCTTCAGGTTGCAGTTTCTTGGCCTGTGAAGATTTTTCATGATGCACTTTTTGAAATGGGGTGAAGTCAAATTTACTTGCAAGAACTTTTCTATTAATCAAAGGGTAATTAGAAATTGAGTAATGGATAATATTGCTAGTGGTGATGCTTTGTTTGGTGTTAATGGTATTGAGCTTGGACTTGAAATTATACAACTCATGGCACAAAAACAAGAGAAGAGAGAGCCAAAGAGTGATGAAAACCATATGAGAAAATTTCAAGGCCATGGAGCTAGAAAGAGTAGAACAATTGTTGCAAAACGAAGCATGGAGCAAGAAAAGATTAGGAGAAAAAAAAATTAAAAACAAAAATTGAATCAAATGAACACAAAAAGAAATGTAAAGGGGGTTGAAAAAATGAGTATGTATTGGCCTTTCATGTGAGACTTGAGGATATATTTAATGCTTAATTTATTGATTGAGAAGGGTAAGAGAGAGAGGCTATATATTTTGCCTATTCACAATGAAAGCTTCCTTAGAAATCAAGCAACAAAAAAGGGTCATTATAACAAATTTCAAACCTGGAACTATAATATGTTTGATTATGCTAATTATGAGTAATAATCACTAGAATATCCTTGACATGTAGGATATAATGTATAATATAAAGTATATTTTTCCCTCTTTCTAGATGCTACTATTACTATGTGGTGAAAGTGGAAGATCCATATACTTGTTTGAGTGTATTGCAACTTAATGAATATGGTGGGGAATTTGCAATAAACATTTTCAATGGACAAAGCAATGGATGAACAGTTTGAGAAGAAAAACAAAAGTTGGATCAAGCAACATGTACCGGTACAGTACATAACTGTTTCAAAATTATTATTTTTTCCCCTTTTGATTTGTTAATTTTTTTTTTGTTTGAAATCCCGTCGTCAAATCATCCGATTCGGAATTAAGCGGAAGTTCGGATGAGATAAAACATCCGACTGTCCTAGGTTTTTATAAAAAATACACCCTCTAAATTCGAATTCATGACTTAACAATCAAATCCTAAATTCTTATACCATTTGACGGGGATCTATTAATATATTATAATTTAGGGTCTATTGAAAATCTGAATTCATTATTAGTATAAGAAACCAGTTTTTAACTGCAAGATAATCTCTTTTTTTAATTGTGAACCCAAAAGCATACAAACGTTACTTGAAAATTTGTCCCAACTAAAAACGAAATACCTCTACTTCACACCTAGAGATATATTTAATCTCAGTAATATTTGATATATATATTCACACACCTTATCCACAAGTGTTTTATTCATAATAACTATAAATTTAAAAAGTTTGCTTATTTTGCAATAATTAAAACTATTGGATCTTTATGAAAATAAATAATTTAAAATTGATTTTCTAATTCATGGATGCTTCTTGACCCAGCTACTGGCCCCGCGCGAGCATGAGAGCCGAGCCGACTTACAACAGTACTAGCCGAATAAGGAAATGGAAAACGACGACGTTTAGAATTATCAGCAATTATATTAAACTGCAGAAAATAGATATATAAAGTTCTAAACCCTTGAACCAACAAATTTCTCTGAATCAAAAAAGCGATCTTGAACTAGAGAACTAGAAGAAAAAATGGTAAATAATTTTATATTCAAATTAATTTTTTGTTTGATTCATTGTCTTTTTTTTTTTTTTTTTCTTGCATTAGTTTTCGTGGTTAACAATTAATTAATTTGATCTGGCAAACCCTAATTTCGATGAAATTATTTGCATTTGATTGAGTAATTATTGGGTATCAATATTTTTTACTAAGATTATTTGATTTTGTTTATGAAACTAGAGAAATTGATCAATTTTCTGTCTTCTTGAATATTGTTAAATACCCCATTGAACATTAATGTTATGTGATTGAGTTAGTAACACTTATATTGTGTAATTATGTGATAATGTTCAATGATTTAAATGGCGAGTTCATAATAATAATGGAGGACAAATATTTATCATCTGGAGAGAATTAGAGTGGAGAGATTATTTGGAGTTGATTATTATGTGTGTGTATATATATATATATATATTGTACTTTGGCACTGTTTTATTGTTTGAGTGCTCGATTGCCTCATGGGAGTCAAACTGGTGGCTCAGATTTTAAGTTTTGGGTTTAGTGAATCATTCTTAATTTATAACTCTTTTTTTTGGGTTCAGAATTGATGATTTGATTTGCGGGCTTTCCCTCTTGGCCTGATCAATTTGTTTAGGTTACTAAACTTGTTTTCTTTGTGTTTTTGCAGTCTTCCCTTGCAGCTGCTAGAGCAGATAATTTTTACTATCCTCCAGAATGGACCCCAAATCAGGTATGTAAATAAATGCATGGTAGCCTTGAACTATGTTACTATTGGACTTGCTTCTGATGAATTAGTATTGCATGGTTCTCACACTACTTTCGTTTTTCCAGGGTTCATTGAACAAGTTCCATGGTCAGCATGCTTTGAGGGAGAGAGCAAGAAAATTAGATCAGGGCATTTTGATTATAAGGTACTGAATCTATACTACTAGGTGTTTAAATTACAACTATGTCTGAGAAATCATGATTTAACATATGAAAATAATATTGTTATATTGACGTTTATGGACATAGTCTTACATGGGAAGTGATACAGTTAATTTCTGCTTAAGCTACTTTATTCCAAATGGGCATATGGTAATGAGTATATTGGCATATCTTAGTAATAAGCTTTCACAATTAGAGTCATGGTCAGTATCTCTCCTTAAAGTTTTCGTACAAGAGGGAACGTTTTGAAATGGTCCTGGGTTTCATATTGTATTTTCTTGATATCATTGTCTAGCTGAGCAGGTAATTTTTAGTGTGTGTTCTTATCTATTTAATAGCAGCTATGCACTTTTTCGATTGTTTGTAAATTGAGAACAGTAAATTTTATTGGTCTCTTCTGGGTTTCTGCTAATTAGAAGCAGATCCATATGTTGTAGAAAATAGGGAAATCCTCCCTGCAGAGTTTTTTTTTTTATAATTTGCGAAGCTTCTGGTAGGTCTCTAATGAATTTTAGTAGAGATTTTTTAGTGATTCTTTTCCACTTTTCAAAACAGAAAGTTTTGCTTCAGATGTGTATAGGAAATGAAAGAGAGTTTGGAAAACTGTCCTTGAGATTACCCCTTTTTCATTTTAAAATCTTACTATTCCTTTAGTATTCAGCTTATGATTTGTCGATGATGAAGATTGAAAAGAAATAAAAATCCTATGCTTTTTACTTAGAATGTTCTTTTTCCTTACTAGATCTATCAATCAAATGGTATATAAAAGCCTATTTGAAATACTATCATATAGAAGATTTCTTTCCCAACTGCTAATTTTATCATCTTTTGACGCCACTATATTTTCAGGTTCGAAATGCCTTTCAACATATGGTGTGGAGGATGTAATTCTATGATTGCAAAGGGTGTTCGGTTCAATGCTGAAAAAAAGCAAGTGGGAAATTATTACTCTACAAAGGTATGTTTTTCATAATAAATCGATGCTATCATTAGCATAAATACACATTCAGGGCATGCACATCTAGGTGATTTTGGGATCCATATATAAATCAGTTATTTTTATTAGTTTCTTTGGGTAATAACAATGATATTGCTTCGTGTAGATATGGAACTTTACGATGAAATCCCCATGCTGCAAGCATGAGATTGTTATTCAGACAGATCCAAAGAATTGCGAGTATGTAATTATTAGTGGGGCTCAGCGAAAGACGGAGGAGTTTGATGTTGAGGATGCAGAGACTCTTTTACTTCCTGCAGATGAAGGTTTGAATGAAGTACCTACTTAGATTTAATTATAGTTTTTTGTATGTCTCCTGAGTTTCGGAGATTCTGTCTTGCCGTCTCTATAGATGACATCTGACTCTCAATTCTGTTCTGTCACATAGAAAGGGGTAAGCTTTCAGATCCATTTTATCGTCTTGAACACCAGGAAGCAGATCTGCAAAAGAAGAAAGAAGCTGAGCCAAGACTAGTGCGCATGCAGAGAATTTCTGATTCTAGGCATTCAGATGACTATGCCCTAAACAAGGCTCTGAGGGCCCAACTTAGAGTATGTTACTGAGAGTAGACTAGTCCTTTGTTTGTGTAGTTTCAAATCATGTGCTAACCCCCCTCTTTATTTTTCAGTCTCAAAAGAAGAGAGTCGCCGAAGAGGAAGCTGTTTCCAGAAAATTGGGCCTTGGCGTACGACTTCTTCCGTCAACTAAAGAAGATGCTGGCACTGCAGCACATGTTAAATTTTCTGCCAAGTTTGAAAAGAATAGGAAGGATAAGCGAGCTTTGATAAACGCTGCGTCAATCTTTTATGGGTCCTCGGTGTCAAATAAGAAACAACTGGAGCTAGAAGCCAAGAGAAGGAAAATTAATGCAGGTGCAGCATCCAACTTGCTGACTGGGTCATTCAAACCATCATCATGGTCTCAGAGTTCGGTGCACCCAAGCAGGCATAAGCCTACTTCAGTTTCTGCTAGACGGTCTTAGCCGACACACCCAGAAGTTAAGCAGTTATTTTTCTTTTACAGTATACCTTACGCCTTTTACAGCATTGTCAAGCGTATCATTTGTGGAGATATTTTCTTTGTATTATTATTGTTCATAGAATGTTACCATGAATGTTTTACTCCACGTGTATCTGATTCTATTTTGAATATGAAATGTGGTGGTTGCAATCAAAGGTTGATGTAGATTCTTTACTAGACAAAAAACACACTGGCATCCGATCATCCAATTCATGCAAATGTTGTAAGATTCTAGAAAACAATCACATGATATACTATTAGATCAGTCTCTCTGATGAAATATGCTAAAATATTATATTTATATATGATTCAAATGTACTAAAAGACAAAAATTAAAATTAAAATTTTCAATGCGATTTTTGTAGTATGTTAACGAGCGATCACATTTTATGAAATAGAGATACCCCCACTTTTTTTTTCTTTTTTTTTTACCCTCACCTAAAAATGAGAATGATTAAGGATTAGATCTTCAATTCTCCAAATAAAATTTTATTATTTTAAAACTATCTGCAACGTAAGATTTCGTAAACTTTCATGAACCATATATTCTACATCAAAAGAACTATGTCCTAGGGGGTTAACAAATTGTTGGGTCGGATTTTTTGTGTCAACCTGATCATGTCCAGTTAAAGAAAAGCTTGAAATTGAACCTGAATTTTTTGCAGCTGAAACCGATTTGGGTCCGGTTGTATCTGGGCGGTTCGGATTGGTCGGGTTGAAAGTTAAGGATTTCAGTTCGAGTGGTTCGGGTCGGTTCGAAAATTAAAGGGACATGAAAACTAATTTCACAATATTGAAATGTGTGTTTTTTTTAAAAAAAAAATTAATTAATTTTACACAACTGCTTTACAAATTATCATAAACACTTTAGTATTTATACCTTTAAAAATATAAATTTTAATCCTTATAATTTTTAAAAAATACAAGTTTTATTACTTGCCGTGATTTTTTTTTTTTTTTTTTGTTAATTGGATCACTTTTTATCTAATTTTGAAATAATTTCTTACTATTTTTGTATAATTTCTGAGATATTTAAGTCATTTAACATTAATCGAAAAAAAATGATTCAAAATTAATGTAAATTATTTAACGACTAGATTAAAACTTATATTTTCAAAACTACTGAATGTAAAGTGTCATTATAATAATTTATAAAATAGTGAGATGATATTAACCATTTAACATTATAACATGGTTTTGACAGGTAAGTGGAAGTTATCTCACGGAATCAAAATGAATGTAATGTTTCTTTCTTATCATATGTTGTGACTAATTAGCAATTACCCAATTCTTTAACAAATCAATCGTATAAGTATAGTTAACTTGATCTCGACAAATCTATAATAGAAACTTAACGAAGAAATAAATTAATAATGAAATTAATTAGAATTTAAGCAAATATTAGTTTCAATAAATTTAAGTAAACATTACCTGAAGTGAATTCCTCAATTTTTCATCATCATCCGTTGTAGTTTGAAGATCAATTTGAGTTTGCATACATCGCAACCTATTTTGAGCACAAAGTAATGCTTCCACCGTCTTAGGAGATAGTAAAATTTTAAATGGATAATCAATTATCCTCCCATCCGGTGGCAGAGCCATAAATTTGATTCAAGAGGGGTTAAATTCAGAGGTGCCATGAGTTGTCCTAAATTTTAAGGGAGCCTAGGCGAATTTCTGAAATGAGGTTCTTATCCATAAATAATAAAAAGTATAAAAGTCATTACACATAAAATTTAAAATTTTGTTTAGATTTTGCGTAAAAGTTTAGGACTCCTCTGACTGAATAGTTGGTCGATTGATTTAAAGTGATGACCAAGAAAATTAACAAAAATAAAAATCAAAAAACAAAAATATTTTACCATGATATTTATATTTTGAAATTTTAGAATGAGATTTTATAATAAATCAAATTATAATAATTTATTTATAAAAAATAAATATGTTTTTTTCCTTGAGCCTAGGAGGGGCTTCAAGTGGCCCCGCCACTGCTCCCACCGCATTATATATATAAATTAACAAAAGTATTTATTTGTTTTTGTAACACCCCGATTTATTTTTCCCAATTTTAATTTAATAATTATGGGTGTTAGAAATTTAAGGACTAAATTATTAGGTTTGTTAAAATTGGTATTAAAAATGATGTTAGGGATAAGTTTAGGGAGACAATTAATAATTGTCTTATAGTATATATATAAAAAGGAAAACAAAACCTTTTTTTTTTTTTTTGCAAACCCTTTCTTTTCACAAATAGCAGCCACCAACGTGAGAGAGAGAAAAGAAACAGGTGTGAGAGAGAGAGAAAAAGAAAGGGAAAATAGATAAAAGTGAGCGATTTGGCCCCAATCCGTCCGTTCTGAAGCCGATTTCGACCGGGTTTTTGAAGGGAAACTTAGATTTCGACGAGAAGATTATTTTGGTGGTAGTTTCATCTTGGGAAACTCCCTATTTTCGTAGAAATCCCGGTAAGAATTTTTTTATGGTTTTTCTCGATTTCCCGTTGATCCGGAACTTCGATTGACGAACCGTCAGCAGCATTGGAATCGGGAGGGGGAGATGAACATTCGACCACCGGAAAATCCGGATTCCGGCCGGCGCGTGGCGCTCACACGCGCCTCACGCAGTGGCGCGTGAGGCCCACGCGCGACCAGGAAAGGAGGCCCGTAGACCCCACGCGCCGAGCAGAATGTCGCCGCTGACTTCCCGAGTCTTCCTCCGTGATTTTCCGACCATTCCAAATAGTAACGGACCTCTGAATCTTAATTTTCGTATAATTCTTTTATCTCTTTAGGCGATCGTGATACCGTAAGCGGGGACGGTCCTGCTGCATAGTTCCTTACTCTGTAGTCAGCTCATCAGGTGCGTGGATAAGCTTGTAACAGTGATATTTTCAAAAGTATATAGTATGTATGTTTTCTTAAATGAATTTTCAAGGTAATGCATTAAATGATTTAGTTTTTAGAAATTTTATATTTTGGTATAAAGTATGGATCAAATATTGGTTATGTTGAAATCATAATTTGTGATATATGAGAAACTTGCATGATTTGAGATATATGAGTATGTGTTTTAGAAATGATTTTTATGTTAAGATGCACCTCGTGTACTTATATGTGCCAGATTATTTGCCGTGAGACGAGGTCTCATGTTGCCAGATTTTACTCCGGATGCCAGTTATTGCCGTGGGGATGCCCCATGTTGCCAGCTTTGCCGTATTTTCACTAGAGTGTGCATATAGATGAATGAATAGCTTTATTTTTACAGATATTCTTGAGCAGAATGAGTTTTATGAGAAAAGAGATTTATGATTTCAAGTAAATATTTGATATATGAATTTAATGTTTTATGTATTTATTTATATTATGAAAGACTTATTCGATCCACCATGTTACATGTTTATCCACGGCACTACGCTGTGATCCATTGCACTAAGCGTGAGCTTACCCCTTTCTTTAACATTTCATGTTTAGCAGATTAGTAGAATATTCTTTTTCGTCTGCTGTTTCATCATCATTTTCTGCCAGTAGAGAAAAGTTGTGCCAACAGTAGAGTGTCTTTGTTATGTTTTGAGATTTTATTTCTAGATATGTCATTCTTGAGAGGATTTTATTTTTTGGCTTTAGGCACTGAGCCT
>SKCR01028134.1:0-43858 GCA_019454045.1 Zanthoxylum bungeanum
GGTAAAATTTTGCCTATAAATAGAGCTTGATTTCATTTGTAAATTTCATACTTTCCTTAAGGTTCTTAATAAGGATCTAAGGACTGTATCTTGTGTGTTTAATTTTTGTATTTTTAATTATGTATTTTTATTTCTAGTTGTAATAATAGCTTGTGTGTTTTTATTTTCTTTTATGTCTAGCTAATTTATTTTCGCTTAGGTAAAGGGTGAAACCCTCAATATGGATAATTTAGATTAATTTCCCTTAATTTATAATATATAAATTATCTTAAAATATGACTTAATCAAGATGCCGCCTATATGATCGGTTGGTAATATAATGTAAATTTATATATTAAAATAAGGAAGATTTCTAGATTTGAAATAGTAAAGGTGGATCACCTAACCTCAGTATTTTATTTTTAATCTAGGGAAGTGATGAAGCACAATATTCACAAGTTTAATAATTGATTTTCTTTATATTATGTGTGGTGTTTTGTCTTGGTTATTAAATCTTAAGCTTAATGCTTCTTGTTGCCTGATCACCAATAAGATAGATGTGGTAAACTTAAAATGAACTTGACGAATGGATTTTAGGTTTCAGCCTTAGATTCAATAGTTCACGATCTCACTTTAGGGGATATTTCCTTCCAAGATAGACATATACATGCCGGGCGTGGGTAGCCACAAATGGAACTTGATCTTAATAAATTCGGAGTTTCTTGGTTAACATAGACATATAGTTAATTGGGTTACTTTGGGTGTTTGCATCTGATCATCCACAGAGGCTTTTGCATATCTTTGTGTTCCAGGTTAGCAAACTAATTTATTACACATGTATAAGAGAATGAATTCATCATTAGAATAATATTGTGTGGAATCATAACCCTAGATGTTTGTGTCTTTTGTTTATTTTCCTTTGTATTTTCTTTTGTGTTTTTATTTATTTATTTATTTAGCAAATCCACATTCAACCAACCAATTAGCGATCATTCCATTCTCACCCCAATTAGATACCTGTAAATAAATAGAATCAATAATTAATAACAACAATAGAAATTAAGTCCTCGTGGGATCGATATTTTTATACTACTTGAGCAATATGTGCGCTTGCGTTACGTGTGTGATTTCACCGATCATCTGGATATGGTACTAAAGTTTTTAATAAACCTCCTATAAAATCCTACATGTCCTAAGAAAGAACGAATTTCTCTGACAGTTTTTGGTGATGGAAATTTAGAGACTACCTTTATTTTTGCCTTGTCAATCTCAATACCTTTAGATGACACAACGTGTCCCAAAACAATTCTCGAATTAGTCATGAAATGGTATTTTTCTCAGATTAACACATGTCTTTTTTCTTCACATCTTTTCAAAATATTTTCCAAATTATTCAAGCAATTATCAAATGAATTCCCAAAAACAGAGATATCATCCATAAAGACCTCTAAATAGTGTTCAACCATATCACTAAATATACTTAACATTTATCATTGGAATGTTGCTGGTGCATTACAAAGTCCAAAAGGTATTTTCCTAAATGCAAATGTTTCAAAGGGACATGTGAATGTGGTCTTTTCCAGGTCTTCTAAAGCAATGAGAATTTGATAATAACTTGAGTAACCATCAAAAAAGCAATAATATGAATGTCCTGCCACTCTTTCCAAAATTTGGTCAAGAAATAGTAAAAGAAAGTAATCTTTTCTAGTGGCGTCATTTAGTTTTCTATCAATGCAAATATGCCAACTAGATGGTATTCAAGTTGGAATTAATTCTCCAAGTTATTCCAGACTTTTTAGGTACAACTTGTGTAGGACTTACCCACTTACTATCGGAGATAGGGTAGATAATGTCTACATCAAGAAGTTTAATGACTTCTGTTTTTACCATTTCTTTCATGTGTGGGTTTAACCTTCTTTGGGGCTGATGATATGTCCTAGCATTATCTTCTAAATGTATTCTGTGTATGCAGATCAATGGATTAATGCATTTTATATCTTTTAAAGTCCATCCAATTGCCAGTTTATGTTCTTTCAACACATTTAACAACTTTCCTTCTTGATTGCTTGTGATGGAAGAAGAAATTACCACACGGTGAGTTTGTTCGTCTCCAAGAAATGAATATTTCAATCCTTCCAGCAAAGCTTTTAACTCCAATTTGGGTGATTCCTCTTATTTTTCTTCTTCCAGTGTTCCTAGTTCCACAAAATTCTGTTTTTCTCCATCGTCTTCCAATATTTGTGTAAAATCAAGTAAGAAATAATTAGGAATATCTGAATCTAATTGCGTACTTGATTCAAGAAAATTAGTAGTACAAATTTCCATGGGATCATATAAACTCCTGATAAGTGCATGAAAATATACTTTAAACATCACTTATTCAGGTTTATTGTTAAGTATTTAGTTATATATTTTATATTTTATTATATAATTTTTATCATTATATTAATTTAGAAAGTATTTGTTATTTAAGTATTTGTTATTATTGTAGGAATTGGAATGGACGCAACCTTTGACCAAAGTGGAAGATTGTTGTTTGTTTTAGGAGAAAGGGAATTGCAAGTAGGGCCACAAGTTTGACTAAAAAAAAAGGGAAATTGTTGATTTAAAAAGGAAAGAGAGAAGGTGGCGTGAAGAAACAATTAAAAAGAGGAAAACAAAGTGGGACCGTGAAACACCAAGACTTAGCAGCACTTATTGACCAAAATAACAAAAGAAGACATGAAAAAATGGCAAGTCATATTTGTTGAAGCATGCAACGTGGGCCCTAAACAATTGAAATAGGGTTTCAGATTTTCCTTTGTTATTTAAAGCCACAAAAGTGGCGACAATTAAAAAAAGCTCTAGGCGTGGGAAGCCTCACGCATAAACAACAAATATTTTGGAGAGCAGCGCAGGCTGTGCGCAAGCAGAGCAGAAGCCGAGGAGCATAGAAGTAATCAGAGCGCATGAGCCGAGAGTTGGAGTAGTGATAATTCAGAACGATATGTCGCTCCATTCCCAGGCTATTTTTCTTTCTTTTATGGGAAACTAATCTCCTAGGCAAAGCTAGGGGTGAACTCTTGTATTTAAATCCTTATATTTATATTTTTTATTTCTCGAGTACCTTTTAAACGTTTAATATAATTAATGTTTGTTATTCTTTATTATCCTTCGATTTATTAATCCAGAGATTGTGTTTTGTCAAATCCCATATAGATCCAATCATGCTTCTTCTATGTGTGGTTTGCGAACTCAGTTGTGACTGGTAAAATTTGTTTTGTGTGTTGGTCTTCTGCTGCAGTATTGCCTGAGGGTATATTGTCGACGTTAGATAACTCGTAACAATGACTTTTGTGTGTTGTTAACATAGAGAAAATAACCATTGATTAACTTAGAAATTAATATGTGTAGAATTACATACCTTCCAATTGTTGGTTTGGGATGTGAAACCCTCAATTGTGTAATAAAAGGAATCAATAACTGAATATAGGAGTTTGATACAAGAGGGATTCCTGATGCTTTGTCATATCTCTCTGATTATATCTTTTATTTACTTTCCATAGTTTTTATCTTAAAGTATAAATTCATTCTTTTTCTTTATTAAGTTACCGTTAACGTTTTTGTTTGAGTAAATTAGTTCATGTAACCATCTCTCTGAGGAATCGAAAGCCCAGCTATACTGCAATAACCGCAATTTATTTTTGGGCGTAATCAACTCCCCTGAATATGCTCCTCCAAAATTGGTTAAATTAATTTCATGATATCATTTTCATTGTCATCATCATATGGTTGTTTGCATATATTAAAAACATTTAGCTCCAACGTCATATTGCCAAAAGACAAATTCATGATTCTATTCCTGCAATTAATTAAAGCGTTAACTGTTGCTAAAAATGGACGACCAAATATTACAGAAATTGGCTTATAACTATCTGCTACAGGTTATGTTTCCAAGACAATAAAATCCACAATATATATGAATTTATCAACTTATAATAACATGTCTTCTACAATTCCTTTTGGTACCTTGACTGATCTATCGGCAAGTGAAAGAGTAGTTGAGGTTGGTTTTAACTCATCAATATTAAGTTGTTAGTAAGTCGAAAATGGAAGTAAATTGACACTAGCTCCAAGATTAAGCAAAGCATGTTCAATTTTTTGATTTCCAATAATACATGAAATATTTGGACAAGCAGGGTCCTTGTATTTTAATGCATTATTGGTTGAGAGAATGAAACTTACTTGTTCAGCTAGAAAAGCTTTCTTTCTTACCTAATGTTTCCTTTTAACGGTGCACAAGTGTTTCAGAAATTTGACATAAGATGGTATCTGTTGGATGACATCTAACAAAAGAATATTGATATTTACCTATTTGAATATTTCATATATCTCTAGTGAATGGTTCAATTTCTTTATTTTTAATGCCTGAGGAAATGGAGGTACATGAGAAAAATTATTATCATCAACGATAGGTAATGGTTCATCCACCTCTTCATTACCTTCTGAATCTGATTTATTTTCAACTTCGCGAGGTTCAAGAATAGGTATATGGATTACCTTACCACTGCGAAGAGTAATAACAAATTTGACATAATTGACCGGCGTAAACACACACGTATAACGCAAGCGCACGTATCGTTCAAGTAGTATAAAAATATCGATCCCACGAGGATTTAATTCCTACTGTTGTTATTAATTGTTGAATCTATTTATTTACAAATATCTAATTAAATGGAGAAGAGAATGATTGTTTGATTGGTTAAATGTGGTTTTCCTTAATTAAAATAAATAAAATAAACAAAAGAAAATACTAAGGAAAATAACAAAAGACTCAAAGATCGAGGGTTGTGAATCTTTCTAATATCTTTTAAAAGATGAAGTGATTATTTTATGTTTGTGTAATAAATTGGTTTACTAACCTGGAACACGAAATTATGTGAAAGCCTCTGTCGATGGTCAGACGCAAATACCCAGTTTAATCCAATTGAACCATATGTCTATGTCAACCAAATTACCTGGATTCATTAAGTTTAAGTTCCAATTATGGCTACCCCCGCCCGACAGGTATATGTCTATCCTGTAAGGAAATCTATTAAAGGGTTATCTATCCTCAAGGAATATCATGGGCTATTAAGTCTAAGGTTGAAACCTAAAATTCCTTTGTCAAGTTTATTTTAGATTTACCACATCAATCTTATTGGTGATCAGACAACAAGAAGCATTAAGCTTAATACTAAATAAGTAAACCTTTAAATTACCCAAACTATAAAATAACCCCTTATAAACCGGTGATATTGGATTTCATCACAACCCCATATAACTGGCTTAGTTACGACACATATTTACGAGTAGTAAAAACTTAAATAAAATAAAAGACATAAAGTAAAATACTGAAAAGTAAATTGCTGAAAAGTAAATGACGGAAAGTAAATGCTGAAATTAAATACTGAAAATTAAATGCTGAAAAATAAATGCTGAAAGTAAATTACTGAAAAGTAAATGCTGAAAGTAAATTGCTGAAAGTAAATTGCTGAAAAGTAAATGCTGAAAGTAAATTGCTGAAAAGTAAATGCTGAAAGCAAATTGCTGAAAAGTAAATAAAGTAAAAGTACAATAAAAGAAAATGCTGAGGTAAAAGGATCCACTTTTATTACTTCTATTTTAGATATCTCCCTTAATATAATATATTAACTTTGCATGATAATTACCAACCAGCCATATAGGCGGTATCCAGATTAAGTCAAATTAATAATTAATTACCAACCGACCAATCAGGCGGTATCCAGTTTAGTCAGGTTAAAACCAATTTAAATAATTACCAACCGACCAATAAGGCGGTATCCTCGTTAAGTCAGGTTTTAACTAGTTTATATATTATAATTAAGGGAGATTAATATAAATATTATTAATAAAAGTTTTACCTTTTACCCCATCAAAGGGGAGTTACCTCCTCATTACTGAAAAGTAAAAACTGAAAATTAAAGAAAGAAAAGTATTGTGCGTAAAAGTAAATTGTGGAAAGTAAAAACTGAAAAGTAAAGAAAAGAAAGTGCGAAAGCGGAAATTAATTACTGAAAGTTATAAATAAACAAACAAGATACAATCTTCTTAGTATTCTTAAGGAATTTCTTAGAAGAAAGTATGAATTTTACAAATGAAATTGCTTGGTATTTATAGGCAAAATTTTGCCTCCATCAAATCATCCACCAAATCCATTATTAATTGATCCACTAATTGCTCCACTAATTGCTCCACCAAATCCATTATTAATTGCTCCACTAATTGCTTATCATTTTTGGTGGTGATTTGATAATTTTTATTATTTATTTATTAATTTATTTTTTGCTTTGAAAATGATTGAAAATGACTTTAATAATTACACACAACATACTTCTGGATGGTTCATCAATTTCGGGCATGAAATCTTCAGAATTCGAAATTATTTTGTCTTTCAAAGTTGTATATCTTTGAGTCTTATTTAATCTGGAAATTGAATCAGCTTAATCCGATATCGGAGTAAAATTTATGCCCAAAATACGACAGATGCGCAAAATTGGAATTTCCAAATCTGCACTTCGTTAAAACGCCCTTTCAAGTTTCCAATCTCCAAAATTAATATGTCAAGTCCAATTTTTGCCCTTATTTGACCCACATTTCGTACTAAATGATTTCATTGTGTCCTAATAATATTTTATCTGCAAAATAAACTAAAACACAACAAAACGTTCATCAAACCCGAGAAACTAAACAAAATATTAAGTAAAATGGGTGGTAAATATTGATATATTTTTCGCTCATCAATAATCTATATATTTACTTCCATAACTACCCTCATGAGGGTTTTGATGACTCTTGGGATTTGGTTGTGGTTGTGCAGGAAACTTTCATTTCTCATTAATGGTCAATGCAGATGTGATTTTGGAAATATTATCTTTCAAATCTCTCAATGTTTGTAAATTTTGGTTATTGATGGCTTTCTGTTTCTCAATGAATGCATGGAATGTATCATCGAGAGTTTTCCTAGGTGATGGGATATATGGTGCATAACTCTGGGAATTTTGAAAATTCTGGTGTACTTGGGGAGGCTGTTGCGATCGTTTTGCTTGGATATCATTCATCCAATTGGAGTTTAGATGGTTTCTCCAACCAGAATTGTAGGTTTAAGAGTATGGTTTTTTGGTCTCTTGAAGGTGTTTATGGAACTGACTTGGTCGTGGAGATATTCTTACAAGGCTGGTAAGGTTGTGCAAACTTGTGTGGCATGTTCATTTGAATTACAGATTTGACAAGTGACTTCTTGAATTGACTTGACATGGTCAATTTTCCTCATTTCTAATGCCTCGATTTTTTAGCTAGAGATGCATACTTAGTAGAAAGGTTATGGTCTTCCCTAAGATTAAAAATAACTCTACTAGATTACTGTGATTTTACAGACGACTCATAAGTGCCAACTTTGTCCCATTGTTGTGCATTCTTTGCTATGTGTTCTAGGTAATCTAGTGCATCTTCGGGATTTTTATCCCTAAATTCACCATTACACATCATTTCCACTACTTGTCTGCCTTGAGGTGCTAAACCCTCGCAGAAGTAGGCAACCAACCTCCATGTATCAAACCCATGATGTGGACAAACATTCAACATCTCTTTAAATCTCTTCTAATATTGGTAAAGTGTTTCCCCCGATTCTTGTTTGAAAGTTATGATTCTCCTCTTAAAGGAGTTTATCTTGTGAGGGGGAAAGAATTTTTTCAGAAACTGTTCTTGCAAATCATCCCATGTTCTGATGGACCCTGGCCTAAGGTTATATAACCAAATTTTAGATTTATCCTTTAAAGAAAAAGGAAAAAACTTTAATCGAATTATATTCATGCTGTAATTTTGGTATGTGCAAGTGTTACATACCTCTTCAAATTCCCTTAAGTGTTGATAAGGATTTTCTGATTTTAGACCGTGTAATATGGGTAAAAATTGGATGATACCTAGCTTAAAATTGAAATTTGCTGCATCTGGGGAAAAAACAATGCAAAATGGTGATAATGTCCTAGTGGGATTCATGAATTGTCTGAGTGTCCTAGGATGATTAAGATCGCCATGTTGAGACTCGTTTTCTTCCTGATCAACTGGATTTTTAACTCGGGCAGGTGGATTTTCATTTTAGTTCTCGGCCATTTTGACATACGATGAAGATGATGTAGACTTGACTCGACCCGACTCGACGTGACCCGACCCGACCCGCGCGGGTCCAAAAAAATTTGTAAATTTCCAACCCGACCCGAAATTTTCGGGTTAGGCAACGGGTTTGATACTAAAACCTGACCCGACCCGACCCGACCCTATAATATTAATATTATTTTTCTAAAAAATTTATTATTTTTCTAAAAATTTTATTATTATTTTTAAAGTTTTTACTTTTATTTCATTTGTTTATTATTTTTGTTGTATTAAAACTTTATATTTATGATAATTTTTTAGACATAAAATAACAAATATTTTTATTTCAAAATAATTAATTCATTAAAAAAAAAGAAATTTTTCTACAGACCCGACTATAACCCGATCGGGTTCCACCTTCGCGTGACCCGACCCGCGACCCGAACTTCTCGTGACCCGACCCGATCGGGTCTAATAAAATTTCAAAAAACTCAGCCCGACCCGACCCGTGAACACTATTGTAGACACTCTATTTAATCTACTGCTAGATGATCGAAACCAGTGTTTTATGCAACCTAAATACAAACTATATGCTAAAATGTAAAATGCATAAAAACAATACTTAGAAATAATATAAACACATGGAAAGAAAGAAAAAATAAAATAAAAAATTAATGACAAAAGAAAATCAAAGAAAGAAAATACAAATGTAGTGATTAGATCTAAAAAAATCATCTTTCTTGTCAATCAGATCTCAATTGAATTTCTCGTTTAGTCTCCTTAGCCTTGAAGAATTAAATACATGGTTTGTCTGTATGTGGGATGCCTGGGTTCATGATACATTTAGGATCAATCATGATATCTTGGATCTACACAAATGCAAAGAAGAATGAAAATGAGATGTAGAAAATACAACCAAAAAAAAAAGGAATACAAAAGAAAATAAAAAATAAAAACAAGTGGGAAAAAAATAAAAGAAAAATTATTATTCTATCTACTAAATTATATTCCCCGGCAACGGCGCCAAAACTTGACACACTCACAAAGTGGTTATTTAACTCTCAAGTATAAGAGTGTCGAAGTAATAAAACAACCGGTAAGTCCGGGGTCGATCCACGTGTTATAGATTTAATAGGATAAAATAATAATTTGAGTGAAAAGGAAAAAGATTGAATTCTTTGAAGTGATTGAAAATTTTAAATTGGACTGCAACAATAAAATAAAATATTGGGGCTAGGGGATCAACTTTTAATATTTCAAATTTAGAAATCTCACTTTTTATAATATATATATATATATATATATATATATATATATATATATATATATATATATTGTCATTATTACCCAATTAATTTATTTTATGAATTAATTATGTCAAAACATATAAAAACCAACCATAAAGGCGAAATAGTTTTTGTCTATAGCAAGTCCAGTTAGGTACTCAATTATGCAAAATAAATAAAACCAGCCATATAGGCGGTAACAGAGTTTGTCAATAATTAATCCAGATTTAAATTAAATATTAATCATTAGATTACAATTTATATATTATAATATAAGTGAGATTAATTTATATTTTCATATTAAAAGCTTCCCCATTTACCCCAACATGAAGAAATTAGCTACTCATAATTTGAATAAAAACACTCATAATTTTATTAATAAAAAAAAGAAATTACAAGAAAGCTTTAAAAAATAAAACAAAACACACAAGAGCTTAAACCCTTCACAAAATTTCAGAGAGAAACCTATGAATGATGCTGAAGAAAATGAGGTGTTGAGCACCTCTATTTATAGGTGAGATGCTCGGCACTTCAATTATGCTTTTGCAAATTTCTTTTGCAAATTTGGCAAAATTTTCAAAGGACATTTTAACATTTAGCAAGATTTTTCAAAGGTTATTTGTCTTTTGATAATTGTCCAATATTTTGCCAAATTTGTCAACCTTTCACTTTCAGTGGGATTGTTTCATGATTTTTTTATTTTTTTTTAATTTTTTTTTTGAAACTTTAATAATTACACATAACACTTTTTGGATTTTTCATCAATTTCGTTCTTGAAAACTTCAGAACTAGAAAATCTTATCAATAGCAAAATTGTAAATCTTTGAGTTTTCTTTCATTCGGAACTGGAATCACTTCAATGCGATATCGGAATAAAAAATTATGGCCAAAATACGAAAATTACGCAAAGTTAGAATTTCTATATTTGTACACTGTTAGAACACTTTTTTTTTTTTTTTTGGAAACGTTGGAAACCCCGCCACCAAACCACCCATTCTGGGCCGCGACGCAGGTAAAACCACCGGCTGTCCCAGGCTCTTACAAGAAGTGCACCCCTTGGATTCGAACCCAGAACCTCAAGGTGAGATCCTGGACCCTACACCACCAAGCCACACCCCTTGGGGACCATTTGTTAGAACACCCTTTCAAATTTTTGGCCTCCAAAATTCAAATGTCATGTCCATTTTTCTAGTTATGCATCCAAAGTATTATTTCACCTACATAAAAAATAAAAATCACAATAAAAATATATAAAATATAAATTTAATTATTATTTTATAAATATGCTAAATTAAGGAAATTAATGAAACTATAAATGTAAAATGATTAATTTTTTCTTTTAATAAATGTGTATTTTTTAGTTTCATCAATACATTTTAATTAGAACAGTAAAAACGTTATAACTAATAATGGCTATTTAACTTGATCACGTGACCTTTTTTTAGTTTTTGTTTGCTTGAGTTTAAGATAGTGCAAGCAAAAACAGAGTTCAAAATAATATGAATTTAGATACCTTTTAATTAGGGCGGTAAAAGCGTAATAACTAATAACGGCTATTTAACTGAATTGCGTGACCCTTTTTTTTAGTTTTTGTTTGCTTGAGTTTAAGATAGTGCAAGAAAGTTCTTCAACATTTATTTCTCCTTGGAGAAATATTAAACCATAAAACTTATTATTAAAAACCTAGATTAAATTCGTTTCTCCCACTGCTGTAATTGGGTTTCTATTAAAACCATCGGTGACCTTGGATCAATCTCAAAATGAGCTACCTAACTATAGCCTCATATACAATTGGTGAAAAAATCTTTTCTGATTTCAATGTATTAGAAATTAAAGAAACTGAATTCAGAAACTTCAGAAAGAATGAGTTTTATTTTATGTTATATTGATTGTGTTTATGTAAGTTGTTAAATGAATCTGGCTCTTTGGTACCGTTTCTTTTATTCTGATTTTGTAATTTATGTTATATTGGTGAGAAAATCTTTTCTGATTTCAATGTATTAGAAATTAAAGAAACTGAATTCAGAACCTTCAAAAACGGAATGAGTTTTAGTTTATGTTATATTGATTGTGTTTATGTAAGTGGCTCTTAAATGAATCTGGTTCTTTAGTACTGTTTCTTTTATTTGTAATTTATGTTATATTGGTGAGAAAATCTTTTCTGATTTCAATGTATTAGAAATTAAAGAAACTGAATTCGGAAACATCAGAAAGGATGAGTTTTAGTTTATGTTATATTGATTGTGTTTATATAAGTTGTTAAATGAATCTGGTTCTTTAGTACTGTTTCTTGTATTCTGATTTTGTAACTTATGTTATATTGGTGAGAAAATCTTTTCTGATTTCAATGTATTAGAAATTAAAGAAACTGAATCCAGAAACTTCAAAAACGGAATGAGTTTTAATTAATGTTATATATATTGTTGTGTTTATGTAAGTTGTTCTTAAATGAATCTGGTTCTCTAGTAGTGTTTCTTTTATTTTGATTTTGTAATTTATGTTATATTGCTTGTGTTTACGTAAGTTGTTGAATTTGGTTACTAAGAGACGTGGCTTGGTGACAAATGACTTAAAACTTGGATGTCAGATTCTGGGTTCAAGTGTGGGGTGTATTTCTTGAAAGAGTCCGGGTCAGCCGAAGGTTTTACTTACCCATGTCCATTGATTTGGCGGAGTTTCCAACGTTTGCAAGAAAATAAAAAATAAAATAAACAAACAAACAAAAAAGTAGTTGTATCTGGTTCTTTAGCAATGGTTGTTTTATTTTCTGAACATATGGATTTAAAAATGTCGAATGAGAATATTTGTGAAACACAACTGATTTTATTTTTGAACATATGGACATACTTTTCTGATTATGATAAAGCTCAGAGTGATCCTGTTGTTCAACATCCCATAAGGATTTCTTGTCATTTTATTGACGCAAGGGGAACAGAAGGGGAGAGACATTTAGGATTTTTACTTATAACCTACTGGAACCTCATTTGACTTATGTTGACCATGTCGTTCTATCCCAGCAATGGGCTGCTGATTGAGGTAAAATTTCTTTTGTTTTTCTATCTAGTTTGTGTATGTAATACTTACTTGTTGTGCAGCTACAAATGGATCACTTTGAGTCTTTTCTTAAACTGCCATTGGAACAACAAGCTTATGGGGGTACGTTGCATTGACTGCTTAAATTCTCTATAAGGTAACCTAGAAATAAATAATGGTAACATAGATAGATAGCAATTATAAGCATATCTCTAGTTTCTAATTGTGAGATACTCTTAATACTCACTAACTTATCTTAACTTAGGAATGTGTTCCTCAAGTGCCATCCAAAAATAACAGAGGCTCTACAGTTTATTCTGATCCAAGTATATTCTGTGTCATCGAAGATTATAACTAGCAGATGATGAACGATCAATATTTCTATATTTACCATCCATTTATCTTGCATTTTGTGTGTTATCTCGAGTTTTATAAACATTTTGATGCGCTTTGGGTATGTTTTGTAGGTCTAAATTATAATACGACTCAATTAGACTCAACGAGTGATGAATCTAAAAATTCGGAGCTAAATCAGGTCATATTCCAAAGTTCAACATGCGAGTCTCAACGCTGGTCAGCGCGTCAACACCCACTAGTGTAATTTTGAAAACATAACCTAATTCTTTGTGCGCGTAGCAACGCCAGTTGTTGCGTATCACAATGCCCGATTAAAAGGAGCCAGTGTCGCAACGCCGAGCTATATGTGTTCCGACACGAACACGATTCATGGTGTTTGAAGAACTCACAGGGCCTCCTATATATAAACATAAACTCGATCCAAGACCTAAAAAAAGACTCATAACATACTTTTAGGGCCTCAAAGACATAGAAGAACACCTAGAGCAAGACAATAACAAGGGCCTCAACCGGTGTTGGAGATTGAAGTCGAAAACTACAAACGAGAGTTCTTTCTTCTCTTCCTTCTCTAGCTTATTTTTTTGTGTTCTTATTTTTTAATAATGATTAATATGTGTTTGTTGAATACTATAAATAGATAAATCATTAATCTAAGGTTGTAATGGATTCAAGCACATGTTTAGTTAAATGATTTGCATATTTTATTCTATTGGGTTTGTTATGTGAATATTTATTATTCTCTGCGTTTGAATGTATGTTTTATTATCTGGGCAATAATAGAATAGTCGTGGTAAATCCTCAGGAACTCGACAGAGGAAATTTAGGTTAGTCATGGGAATAATAGTGCATTAACTAATTCTTTGAATAGATTTCCATACAAGATATATATATACATGTAGGGTATGCGTAGCCACTATTAGAATTGCGCTCATAGGAAATTTCATCAACTGGAGGGCATTTCTGAAACTCAAGTGATGGAATTTGTCCAGAGAGAGGCTCTCGTCCCTCGTCCTTTTCCGAGCATTCATGTTCTTAAAAAGGTTGACTTAGGCTTCAACATGCAAGTTTTCATTGATGTTTTTCAATCCATTCTCTTCCTCTCAAATGCCACATTGATGTAGTCAATCTCTTAGATATTTGGGTTATGGGTGTTTTAGGGCTTGGTATTCCCCTAGATATATGGTATCTTATCTACCAATATATGCAAATCACTCGCTCTCATCCTCAACGGAGTCTTCCATATGGCTCTCTGATTACCCTAATTCTATACAAACATCATGCTCCAAAATGTTGATGACGAGCCATCATTTGCCATTCCTCCTCGCCAGCTCATCACTTTGGCCACATTTCATGCCAAACAATAGGAGAAGGTCGACAGAGTTTGGCGTATAAAGATGAAGAATAAAGCACATGAAGCATCCAATTCCAAGAGGCCGAGGACGATAGGCAATGATGATATTGATGAGGAATATGATATCAAATAAGCAAAAGTAACAACAGTATCGAGTTCTAGGTCATCCGTAGATGAACGACATGATCTCATCATGGCTTGACTTGAAACTCTCTCAGACAGCATTGGTACTCTTTCTGCCAATCTCACTAAAATCTCCACCTCTTATGCTACCTTCAGCACCTTCATAGAGCAGAGGCTCAATGCTCGGCAACAGAGTCTCGAGGATCAGAGACACGCTTAGATTCGATCGAGAATAAGATCGATTCCCTCACCATAGATTTTTAGTTTGACATTTAGCCTACATGTTTTGTTGGGTGTATTTTGGTTATATATGTTTGATAAGTGCATGAAAATATACTTTGAACATCGTTAATTCGGCTTGATTATCATGTGTTTAATCTTTGTGCTTTGTTATTAGGAAGCAATAGAATCTGGAAGTTGGAGCAATTGTACGTGTTTCGGGACCTTATGGACACATCGAAAACACGTAGGAAACGAGCATAAATGCAGGAATTATTATCCTGCAAAACTACGGCCACGAGTAGCGACGCGCAATGACCACGCGTCGTGACACGGATACATTTTCCAGGGTTTTTCTTAGTTCATTTTTTACGCAAATAAGGACTCCGGAGCTTCTCTATATAAACCCAAGCTCGTCCAAAACCCTAGAAATAGAGGAAAAACAGGAAAAAAAAAACACACACACACACACATAACAAAGAGATTAAAACATATTTGAAATTGAAGAACGAAGAAACTTCATACCGGACAGGATGCTGCAACAATCTCTTCAGGCTATGTCTCTTTCTTCTATGGAGAACTAATCTCCTAGGCAAGCTAAGGATGAACTCTTGTAATTGATTTCTTATATTCATGTTTTTGATTCTTGAATTCTTTTTAATGTTTAATACAATTGATATTTTATTATCTTTCGATTTATGAACCCAGAGATTGTGTTTTACCAACTTGCATATAGGAATAGTCATGCTTCTCTTATGTGTGATTGGAGAACCCAGTTGTGACTGGTAAAGTTATTTTATGAGTTGATCTTCTGCTACAGTATTACCTGTGGGTATATTGTCGACGTTAGATAGGTCATAACGATAACTTTGTGAGCTGTTAACATAGAGAAAGTAAATCATCGATTACCTTAGAATTTAATGTGCTTTGAATTGAATATCTTTTGATTGTTGGTTTGGGATGTGAAACCTTCAATTGAGTAATAAAAGGAATCAATAACTGAATATAGGAACTTGATATAAGAGGGATTCCTGACGCTTTGCTGTTTATCTCTATTGATAATTCCTGCATACTTTTCATAGTATTTAGTTTAAATTGTCAATTCAATCTTTCTATTTAGTTAAGTCACTGCTAACTTTTTTTTTAAGTAAATTAGTTCCTTGTAATCATCTCTCTGAGGAATCGACACCCCAACTATATTGCGATAACCACGAGTACTCTTTGGGCGTAATCAAATTTTGGCGTTGTTGCTAGGGAGACGGTTTACAATCTGAAGGAGCAAGTTTGCTTAGTCAACAGCAAAGCGGTAACTTCGTTCCATTTTACTTTTTGTTTTTATTTTATTTTATTTTATTTCGGTTTTAATTTTAGTTTTGATATTTTTTTATTTATTTTTAGTTAATTCTTTTTATTTTTGTTTCTAGTTTTACTCGTGTTTAATTGCATGTCTAGACGTAGTGATAGGTTTGGTAGATTTGTTAGAATTGAAGAAGAAAATTCAGACTCAGAAAGTCTTTTCGACAATCTTTTTACCACACCATCTACATCTAGCACACACAGCATGAGTGAGTACAAAAGACCACCCATTAAGTCTCTTGAGGAATACCTACATCCCACTCACACAGCTACACCATCATGAATCATGTTTCCTCCTAATGCACCACATATAGATTTTAAACCTAAAATGATACAGTATCTCCCAACCTTTCATGGTTTGGAGAACGAGAACCCTTATGTGCACTTTAGAGAGTTTGAAGAGGTTGTAGCAACTTTCCATGACCGATTTGGGACTACCAACACAATTAGACTTAAATTCTTCCCATTTGCCCTTAAGGATAGAGCTAAGAGCTGGTTGTATTCTTTACGAGCTCGGTCAATAGGATCATGGGGTGAGATGACATGGGCATTCTTTAATAAATACTTCCCACACCATAAGACAAATGCCCTGAAAAGACAAATCTCTACCTTCTCCCAGAAGGATAGTGAAACTCTTTATCAAACTTGTGAGAGGTTTAAGGAGATGTTAGCTAGTTATCCTCACCATGGGTATGAGAGTTGACGCGTAGTAAGCTATTTTTATGATGGTCTAACCCCTAGAGAGCGCCAATTCGTTGAGACAATGTGCAAGGCATTAGAGTACTTAAATGACCTAGTCGAGAAATCTCACACTTGGACTGGATTTAATGCCATGGATAGCACTAATAGGACACACCCCACTCCTTCTAGTAGAGGCATACACCACTTTAGGGAATATGATAGTCTTAAGGCACAAGTTGAGCTATTAACTAGACAGATAGGAGATTTATTAGCCAACGATAGCAAGATTATGCATGTAGTAGCCCACTTAGGACCTCAAGGGGTATGTTTTGTATGCGAGGGGACTGATCATTTGGCACAAGAGTGCCCTGTGTATGGTGAGATGAGGGGAACATATGAGGAAAAATACAAGAAGCCATATACACCTTATTCAGACACTTATAATCCTAGTTGGTGGAACCATCCTAATTTTAGTTGGAAGCATGAGTCTCATCAACCGAGCCAGACACCACCACCTAAAGGTTACAGTGCCTCCCAATATCACACATCTGCCATTCCTATGAATTCTTTAGAGGATACTATGCAAGCATTTTTGGAGGCCCAGAACAAAACCAATCAAAAATTTGAGTCACTAATAGTCCAAATGGCTGAGGAGAATAAGGAGATTAAGAGTCAAGTCTCCAAATTAACTAATGTCCTAACTGTGAAAGAACTAGGCAAAATTTCATCTCAAGCTCAACCTAATCCACAAAGGCAACACATGGCACAAGTTGATCATGAAGCCTCTAATGTAAAAGGTGTTAACGTCTTAGTCACTAGGAGCGGTAAGGAGGTAGGCTCGCAGGACACCTCCAATATTATAGGTGACCCAAAAGATAATAGTGAAAATACTCCTCAAGAAGATCAAGTGACATATTTCCTAGTTAGAGTACCATTTCCTCAAGCACTTAGTCCCACTGAAAAAGCTCCAGACCCAAATAGTGAGATTCTAGAATATTTAAAGCAAGTAAAGATCAACCTTCCTCTGTTACATGTGATCAAACGAGTTCCCACATATGCGAAGGTTTTGAATGATCTATGCACCATGAAAAGAAAGCATCATGTGAAAAAGACCGCATTCTTGACAGAGCAGACAAGTGCAGTAACTGAGCAGAGGACTCCACCAAAATACAAAGATCCAGGATGTCCCACTATTACTTCTCACATTGGCACATATGAGTTTGGTCAAGCTTATTAGATTTAGGTGCTAGTGTTAATCTCATGTCATATTCCATCTATATCCAGTTAGGACTTGGAGAGATCAAACCTACATATGTGGCTTTATAGTTAGCCGATCGCTCTATCAGAACATTGTGAGGAGTAGTTGAGGATGGTTTAGTGCAAATTGATAAATTCTACTACCCTGTTGATTTCGTAATTTTAGACACTCAATCTGTGGTCAACACTAAGTCAAAAATACCTCTCATCTTAGGTAGACTTTTTCTTGCTACAGCTAACGCCCTTATCAATTGCAGGAACGGTCTCATAAAGCTATCATTTGGAAATATGACACTGGAGGTGAACATTTTTCATGTTGAGAAACAACCACGAGATGATGATGAGTGTCATTACACATACCTGATAGACACAGTCTTACCGGAAACAACCTCTGCACAACATACATCTAACCCTCATGAGCTGGACCTGATCCCAAAGAACCGTAAAAAGATGAAAAAGAGAGTTAGTGCTAATTTGAAGATGATCCATGTGAATTTAAAAAGGAGGTTGAGCCAATTTATCCATATAGACACAGTCTTACCGGAAACAACCTCTGCACAACATACATCTAACCCTCATGAGCTGGACCTGATCCCAAAGAACCGTAAAAAGATGAAAAAGAGAGTTAGTGCTCATTTGAAGATGATCCCTGGGAATTTAAAAAGGAGGTTGAGCCAATTTATCCATATGTGCAGCCTAAAATTTCAACAATCACCAAACCCTGGGGGGTCAATGGATAAAATGTTGCAGCCATCCAAAAATTCTTTTTCATGTCTTCATCACCAGTGTCTACCAAAGAAGAAAGAACATGGGACTATTTGGTCCGCTATGTGGCAGCCACCATGACAACTTTGGGTGGTTACGTCTGGTTGAAGACGTTAAACTTAGTGCTAACAGGGAGGCAATCCTTTCATTTTCATTTATTTTATTCATTTTATTTATTTTATTTTCTTTACTTTAGTTTTATTTTATTGTGTGTTAATTGCATGTTTATTATCTGCATGAGTATTTATGCATGTGTTAGCACAACCTACACAGCCACACAACTAAAGTCTCACCAGTAGGAACCTGATCAATTCTGTGTCTGGTAGTGTTGTTCATTAATCTTGTTTCTTTATATTTATCTTACATTTTGGACAATGCAAGATTTAGATTGGGGGTGTATGCATGCGCATAATAATACCCGTTATAAGTCCTGTTATAAATTACCTGTTATTATTTAAAAAAAATATATATATTTTATTTGTTTTTAGTCCTTAATAGTAAAGCATAGGTCCAATGATGATATTGTTCGCTTTAGGGTGAAATCTTGGAAACGATAAGTTTTTTAATGTACTTTTATTTGATACCTTGAGTAGTTGATCTAGGTTAAACTCGCAAGCACTTAACTATAGGTTTTTAGCAGTAAAAACCTAGGTAGTTGGCAAGGTGATTAGTTGAAGAAATTGCATGTCGATGAATGACTGTTTGCTTAGATATCTATCCTGATTTGCTAGTGTTATGATGTATGGTATGGTTAAAAATAAACAGAAAAAGTCTCTAAAGAAAGAAATTAAACCACCTATAACTGATAAGCGTGAAGCTACCCATGGGCGAGTGTTAGGACCACCATGAGGAGAAATGCTACCTTAAAGGGTAGATATGTTGAAAAAAAGAATAAGGAAAAAAAGTTGAAAAGAAAGAAATAAGAAATAAGAAAAAAAATAATAAAAATCATATCATACTGACCACAAAAAGGCAATTAGATAGCATAATTGAGATATCTAGGTTGGTTTGACAAATCGGATCCCAATTTTTAAACGAAATCATTGAGTTGGCTTACTTAGGAATCAAGCTGTGAATGAACATTTACACACACACACTGTGAGTCTGACTTAGATGATTTATTCAAGGAATTGGATTCGAGTTACATTGAGTACTTTGAAAATTTTCTGATTTCATTACTAGTCATTTTTTTAGGATAATAATATGCGTAACTAATGGGACTATTTCATTTTATTTTTTCATGTTTGTATGTGGTTTTAAATGAGGTTGGTGGGTGTCGTCGTTGTAAGCCCTCACGAGATTATAACTCGTCCATTAGAGACACCTAGGGGTTTAAAGGCTTGTTGCATACGCTAAATGCAATCGTGATCCCTACGAAAGTGGCTTAGATATTTATTTATTTATTTATCCAGTTTAGTTCTAAGTTTATTTTTACGCTTGAATTGCTAGGGACTAGCAATAAGCTGGTTGGGGTTGTGATAAGTGCATGAAAATATACTTTGAACATCGCTAATTCGGCTTGATTATCATGTGTTTAATCTTGATTATAGTTTATTTTGTGCTTTGTTATTAGAAAGCAATAGAATATGGATGTTGGAGCAATTATACGTGTTTCAGGACCTTACGGACACATCGGAAGCACGCAGGAAATGAGCAGAAATGCAAGAATCATTATCCTGCAAAACTACGGCCACGAGTAGCGACGCGCAATGACCACGCGTCGCGACACGGATACATTTTCTAGGGTTTTGCTTAGTTCATTTTTTACGCAAATAAAGACTCTGGAACTTCTCTATATAAACCCAAGCTCGTCCAAAACCCTAGGAAGAGAGGAAAAACAGAAGAAAAAATACACACACACACATAACAAAGAGATTAAAACATATTTGAAATTGAAGAACGAATAAACTTCATACCGGATAGGATGTTGCTGCAATCTCTTCAGGCTATCTCTCTTTCTTCTATGGAGAACTAATCTCTTAGGTAAAGTTAAGGATGAACTCTTGTAATTGATTTCTTATATTCATGTTTTTTATTCTTGAATGCTTTTTTATGTTTAATACAATTGATATTTTATTATTATTTATTATCTTTCGATTTATGAACCCAGAGATTGTGTTTTACCAACCTGCATATAGGAATAATCATGCTTCTTCTATGTGTGATTGGGTAACCCAGTTGTGACTGGTAAAGTTATTTTATGAGTTGATCTTCTGCTGCAGTATTGCCTGTGGGTATATTGTCGACGTTAGATAGGTCATAATGATAACTTTGTGAGTTGATAACATAGAGAGAGTAAATCATCGATTACCTTAGTATTTAATGTGCTTTGAATTGAATATCTTCCAATTGTTAGTTTGGGATGTGAAACCTTCAATTGAGTAATAAAAGAAATCAATAAGTGAATATAGGAATTTGATACAAGAGGGATTTCTGACACTTTGTTGTTTCTCTCTATTGATAATTCCGACATACTTTTCATAGTATTTAGTTTAAATTGCCAATTCAATCTTTTGATTTAATTAAGTCACTGCTAACGTTTTGTTTAAGTAAATTAGTTCCTTGTAACCATCTCTCTTAAGGAATCGACACCCCAACTATACTGCGATATCCGCGAGTACTCTTTGGGCGTAATCAATGTTCGTATCTATTTTGATTGTATATGTGGATGTTTATGGATATTAGTGGTTATGCTCTTTTGGTTATGTTAAACATCTATGTATTTATTCTTTTTTATCTTGAAATGAAATACATGGATGTTACTGATTTCGATGACTACTTGTGCTTGCTTATGAACCTTATTGAAAATCTTTTTGCATATAATTGTTTCTCCGCTCTTTTCGCTAATGGCAAATGGGGAGAATAATGGAAGTGGTTAAAACTTGTGCACTACCCTAACCCTCGTTTTGAGGGGGAGAAAATCGTGTTAATATGTTTGTCTAAGTGTCTTATAGAGCAATCACATTTTGAAGGGGAGCTATCTTGCAAGATTCGACAACCTCGACAACTTATTTGAAGAAAAACGAGCTCTCAAGTTTTAAAGGTTGCCATCATCAAAAAGTATTTCTAACTTCATAGGATTCATGCATGCTCATATAAGTCTTAGGGTTAAGTACATAAATATTTTTGAACTGTATTTTTTTATTTTTATGTACTGAGACCGGGATACCGGTCCTTGATACCGGCGTCTCAGACCTCTTTGTAACCCATTTGGAACCAGAAAACTTTATATCGGTCTTTATAATTGATTGCATAGCTTGTGAAACCAATATGAATCATATCGGTCTACCAGATGAGTAACATGCTCTCTTAAACCGGCATGCACCATACTAGTCTCCATACCCGTGAACCTGAATTTTTTACATGTTCTCTGAAACTGGCATAAAGTCATACCGGTGTCTATACTGGTCAGAAATTTGATTGTTTCAGTAATCGTTGAAATCAAACACTGGTAAACCGACCCGTGTAGACCGGTATAACGGTCTCAGGATAGAAAGTTAGGTTTGCTCGAAATTTTCACTATAAATTGAGATCCTATTACATTTTTGTTGAGTTCTTACACTTTCTAATATTTTCTTGAAAGCAAAAAAAAAAAGAATACAAAACCTTCTTGATCTTTTCATTCTCATCATTTTCATAAGCTCATTACATACATCTTTATATATATCTTAGTGAGCTTAGTTATATTTGGGAAACACACTCACACTCAATCTTTCTAATCTTTAGTGAGTTCCCAAATAGTGTTGTAAATATTTTTTATTATTCAAACTCTTGTGTGTGATATCCTTTATGTGAGTTGCGAGTACTCTCAAGGGTAGACTTGGTGTAAAAGGTTTGAGAGAAGCCTTGGTGAAACAAATCTTGTGGTTGTAAGTTTATTGAAACTAGTGGAAACTTCAAGCGAGCTTGAAGAGAGTGGACGTTGGCAAATGATTGGGCTGAACCACTATAAAATCGGTGTCGTAACTCTATTCTCTTATCTTTAGATTGTGCAATTTTTTTTTTGAGTCAATATTGTGTTTCATAATTATTAGTAAAGCTTGAAAGCTTAAAATTGCTAAGATTTATAATTCTGTATTAATTTTGTAATTATCCAATTCACCCCCTATTGGGTATAGTTGTTACTTGATAGTGCTTGTAGGGAATTTCAAAGTGTATGAACTCATTGTTTGCGTGCTTAGCTGAATTTACAACCCTCGGTTCTTCTATCATATAAGGTCTTCCCAAAAGTTGTTTATTTGTTCTTTAGTTACTTTTTAGTTTAAATAAATTAGTTTAATCTCTCTCTCAACCATTTGTTCAGCTTTAGTTAAGTATGTTAGTTTTAGTATTAATATGAGAAATAATAAGTCCCTATTAGTATGATATCCAAATTTTATCACTATATTACTTGAGTGATATGTGCGCTTTCGTGCAGTAGTAAAATCGTGATCCGCAGAGTAGCAAGTTATTTTGCCCCTTCCCAACAGGATTATAAGTAGCAGTTAG
Source organism: Zanthoxylum bungeanum (assembly GCA_019454045.1). Classification (NCBI taxonomy): domain Eukaryota; kingdom Viridiplantae; phylum Streptophyta; class Magnoliopsida; order Sapindales; family Rutaceae; genus Zanthoxylum; species Zanthoxylum bungeanum. Next base: position 23,029 of record SKCR01028134.1, read on the forward strand.
AAAGAGTTATAACATTTGTTTGTTTATGTTATGAATTAATAATTTTTTTTATATGGTATTGACGGCGGATTTTGGTCTCAGGGTAATTTTGGAATATTACTCCCGAGACAGTCCTCCCTCAATAGTGAATTTGTTTGGTTATGTGGGAACCAAATGTAAATTTAGCTGAAGACAGAAAAATGCACCAATCAACAAGGAGATTTAACGTGGTTAGGCGGATCAGGTCCAACCTACGTCCACGGACACAAACATAATGATACTTTTTATTACTGAGATACGCTTCTCTGATATCTCTTATGTTTACAAGCTTGATCGTAGTGATCATGTTCTTGATTCTGATATCTCTTACACATACTCTACCCTTCTATTTATAATAGTACAGAAATCAGACTCCTTCTTCTACAAGGGTTTCCTAGTCGAATTACTCTCCTTCTTCCACAAGGATTCCTAATTAAAAACTATCTTTTCTTCTCTTGTCCTATTAAGACACTGATTCACCAGTTCTCCCCGTGAAAGTAGGATAATTTGTCTTTTTATCCGAGAAAATAGGATGTCTTACCTTCCTGGGTACGCCTCGCTATCTGGTCGGTCTTCATGAGGTCGGTCATGATAGTCCTTTGAACTGAGAATGCTTCTGCCGATCTGATAATGCCCGATCACCCGAGCTAAAGTGGTCGGTCACCAATCATTAAGTGTTCGGTCTCTAACTGTTGGCTCTATAACACTTATGTGGTCAGGTCGGCATTAAAGATCTCGATCAAGAAGGGAATTACCATTTTTACCCCTACCGTGCTCCTTAAATAACATAGGACCTGAAAACACCATCAAAATCTGTCCCCTAGTTCTCAATTCCAACGAGTCATACAAGTTGGTGCCGGGAACTATATAAGAGTGGTACGGTTGATGAACTGATAGCCGATCTTCTGAAGGAGAAATTTCGTCGGCCCACACTTACATCATTATCGGTCTGACTCGGGTGTTCGGCGTGACTTTCTTCCTACTAAGGTGAAATCCCCTTATTGCCCTTCTGTAATTTTGCCCCTCGAGACGCGCAACCGTCACATCCTTTTAAATGCCCATCAGATCACTTCTAGGGATCAACGAGAGCCTGCCACTTGTCAACCATCCATCGCTTTCCCGCCCAAAAGCGAACAATCTGACCGCTATTGTTAACGCAAAGGACGTCCAATCTCATCCGTCCATTTAATTTTGGAAGATAATTTTAAAAGACGACACGTGGCGTATATCTGACGCTTTCGTTCAATCCAACGGCCACAAATGCACCGAACAGATAATATCAAAACGGAGAAAACACTGTTGCTTTCTTTTACGAACACTTCGACTTCCTTAATCGTGAGAACTCCTCCTTCCCAACTGTGATCAGTAAACTCGAAGAACAACCAGATCACACCGAGCAAACTTTCATCTTTTCGAAAGAAACAAGTAAGTTTTTCTGAACGTTCTCCTTTTTTTCTTCTTCATGAGTTGCGAGTCCTATTTATTGTTTTTTTTTTTTTGTGAAGCTTGTCTGGATTTTGGGATTTGGAGATTCTTCGGTCTGTTTGTTGTTTACTTCGATGTCGCTAGGGAGAGATTTATGGTTTGATGGATATCATTAGGGCGTTTAGAACCCACAGGCTCTAGCTTTAGAATTTAGCTGTAGACTGACCTCCCCCCCCTTTTTCTTTTATTCCTCGGATGTCAGGGATGTCTGACACCAGCTCTTCCTCTGCAAACCCTGCTAAACCTCCGTCCCCTTCTGTTGAAGAGCTCTCCTCGAACTCGGGGGCACCAAGCATAGAGGACCTCGATACTACCCCCACCCCTTCTGAAATTGCACAAGATACTTACCATCAGAGGATCCCTCGGAAGGACCCAGAGCCCGGTGATTTTAACTCCTCGGATCTGGACATGGACCGTCCTTCCAAGATAACTGAAGACGACCTTGCACTGCTCCGGCAACGGTATGACATTCCGATAGATATCGCTCTTGAAGTCCCCGGGCCAATGGATCGTGCTAGCCAACCTGATGAGGGTTCGGTGGCCCTTCTTCCGGCTTTCTTTGAGTGTGGTCTTCGGCTACCACTTCAATGTTACTTTGCCTGGATACTGACCAAGAAGGAGATCGCCCCTTGCCAATTGAGCCTGAATAGCTGGAGGATTCTGGCTGGGCTATATGTGATTTGGAGTCGGGCGGGGCTCGGCGAAACCTGTTTTGATGAAGTGAAGAGGTTGTATCGACTGAAGGCCAACCTAAGAATGCATCATGGTTGGTACTACCTCTCTGCTTATGCCGACTCATCAAATATTATCCGCAAACTTCCCGACTCCAACAAAAACTTCAAGGATTTATGGTTCTAGGCCACCGGAGATTAGAGACGGGTCCTGAGATCTTATGAAGAGGAGGTTTCCGTCCCAGATATCTTTAGAGCGGGAGGTTAGGAATCTAACCCTCGGTATTCCTGCTTTTTGACTTTACGGTAGATTTCTAACTGCTTTGACTCTTCCCAGCTTGTTGGAGGGATGCTCCTAAGGTTTCCCACCAGGTCCGGGTGTGGGTGCGCTGGGCTCGGCTATATGCCGATCATTGGATGCAGGTGGTCAACGATGAGGCCTTTATTGAGTCGGGTCTGATTCAGACTGCTCCTCCGAAGGTCCCGGGGCGGATATGTGGGCTTTACTAACCTTCTAATCAGTCTCCTTGTTTGTTTAGCATGGTGATAATTTGAATTTTCTTGTTCAGATTCTGGACTGACCACTTTTCTTGCTTTCGCCTTCTTCATTCTCTCTCTTCTCTTCTTCTCCCTTTTTTTTGTGTAGGCATGTCAAGAAAGCCAAAATACCTTGATCAACTGGCTGGCGCGACAAAGAAAATCAGCCAGGTTAGGACCGGGCCCTCTCGGAGACGGCCAGCGACTGCTGAGGCCAGAGGAGTGACTGAAGAGGCGGCCCTGTTGGATATCCAATGCTTATCCTCACCTTCCAGGGTATTGCCAAAAATCTCCGCCCGGCCTGCCAGCCCGTCAAAATCTACTAGAAAAAATGAAGCGTCCATTCGTGGCGGAGGAAACCGAGCTGGTCCGGGAGGCGGAGGAGGAACGGCTCCTGAGCAAGAGGCAGCCCGTCCGGAAAGAGAAAAAAGTACCGGAGGGTTCCTCTAAAAAACAGAAAGGCGCCGTGATTCTTGGCATAGACGACCTCGGTTAGGGCATTCGGGAGGCCACTTCTCATCTGGTGCCGGCCATCAATGAGCTGGCCGAGGCGGTTCCTCCGGCCAAAATTTCGAGATACGAAGATCTCTCTCCCGAGGATGTGGTTACCTTGTTTTCTTCTCAGATGGAAAATGTAGTTATTCTTCCTTTATTCCTGGCGTGAGTTCATAACTTAGTTTGATTTCTGATTCTCTGTTTCTTTTTTGTAGGCGCTCTATCTTGCGGCCAAGAATAAGGATCTTCTCCTGAGCCTTCCGTCCGATGGTGGCCAGGCCCAGAGGCTTCAGAACCGACTCTCTGAAGCGGAAGTCAAGCTGGTTCGTAAAGAAGAAAACATAAAAAATCTGGACCTGACTGCTGTTGAGGCTCATACAACAAACAAAGCTCTTCGGTCTGCTGCCTCTATAGTGAGAAAAAATGATGAAGCCGCCAAGAAGGACTTGGAGGCTGCCCAGGCTGATAACAGGATCCTGCATGTGGAAGTGCGTAGTGTTGAATCTAAGCTGAGGGCCAAAGACGAGGAGTTGGAACGGGCCCGTGCCGATCTTAGGAGAAGAGAACTTGAGTTGGAGGTCGAGAGGGACTTCATCCGCCTCAAATGGGTTGGTGATTGTGCTGAAATTATTCCGATGGTACTGCCCAACCTGGACATGGGGCCTATCCATGCGGCCATTCGCTTCTGCAAGGGTGAAATCTCAGAAGAGGAGTTTAAAGAATGACTGCCCCCTTCTTCTGAGGAAGTGATAGACCCTAATCCTATTTCGGTTGCCCCGGTTCTCCCAACTCTTCACGAGGACTGACCCGAGGTTCCTGCTCCTGACGAGATCCTCCCTGAGGTTCCTCTGATCCTTGAAGTATGGGTCTCCCAGGTTGCCGATGTAGAAGCTGATATCCCGCCTCCTGAGGCCGAGCCGAGCCATCCGTCATCTGAGCCTGCTGAGGAAGAACCACATGCCCATGCGCGGGCTAACTGACAAGGGGTAACCCGAACGGGGCCTCGTGTAACCCCGAACACACTTTATATTTATCTATTTATTTGTAATTACTCATTTCCAGGTCCCTATTTATGTGAACATTTTGTATATTTCTGTTCCACTTTTCTTTTTTGATCTTTCATGACTTGTTCTGGTTGCTCTCCCAAAAACGTCCGCTTGAGGACCGACTCCGAGCTAGGAGAAACATTTGGCTCACTGGGGGAATGTTATGTCCCCAGTTTGAGAAGATGGATTTGGTGGGATGTAACCCGACCCCGAGCTGAGAGCAACACTTGGCTCTGGGGGAATGTTACATCCCCAGTCCAAAGAAGCCGACTCGGTGGGACGTAACCCGACCCCGAGCTGAGAGAAACAAAGTGGCCTCGGCGGAACGAAATCCAGTCCCGAGCTGAATAACCGAGTGGCCTAGACTGAACGAATCCAGCCCCGAGCCGATTAACCAAGTGGCCTCGGTGGAACGAATCCAGCCCCAAGCCGATTAACCAAGTGGCCTCGGTGGAACGAATCCAGCCCCGAGCCGATTAACCAAGTGGCCTCGGCGGAACGAATCCAACCCCGAGCCGATTAACCAAGTGGCCTCGGCGGAACGAATCCAGCCACGAGCCGATTAATCCTTGGGTTTTATTCAGAAGGGAAATGAATCAACCTTTTGAAGCCCTACCGAATCTGGTACGGGCGTCCCCTTGCCATACCAGCGAAAAACAAAAACAAAACTTTGAAAATAAAATTTAAAAGGCGGGGGTGACTTAGCACTTATCCCAAAATAAAATTCTAAAGTGTAAACAATCAGCACGGATTCCTTAAAAAAGCGTCATGTTCGAGGTTTCCAAAACACAATCATAAATCTTTCAATTCAGAGTCCCGGCGAACCAGGATTTGGATCAAAGAGCATTTTAAAATGGTAAGGGCACATCCTCTATACTTCAGGTCTCCATGGAGCTTGTGTATCGTTTGAGGGCTCCTCCTTACAACGCTGGAGCAAGCATACGCTACGGGGGCACAACCCATCCCCGAGCTATACTTCTCTTGGATCCGAGTGATCGAGTAATGATCGAAGAGTGTCCGAAATATTAAGGGCATATCCCTCCTCATGTTTTGTAACACCGGAGCAAGCAAATGCCACGGGGGTATCATCCATCCCCGTTTTATGCTTCTCGCGGATCCATTAATCAGGTGGGTGGGGATCAGAGAGTGTCCGAGACACTAAGGGCATATTCCTCCTTGTGTTCAGTAACACTGGAGCAAGCAAAAGCCACGGGGTTATCATCCCTCCCCGTGCTATGCTTCTCGCGGATCCATTAATCAGGTGGGTGAGGATCAGAGAGTGTCCGAGACGAACCGGGGAATATTCCTCCTTGTGTTCGGTAACACTGGAGCAAGCAAACGCCACGGGGGAATCATCCATCCCCGTGCTATGCTTCTCGCGGATCCATTAATCAGGTGGGTGGAATATATGCGGGCACATTCTCTGCTCCGTCTTTCCCAATCGGCCTGGTAAGGCCATCTTCTGGGGGTATCCCTTCTTTGCGATTTCTGTCTCGGAATGTTCCTTGTAGATCGAAAGGTTTCTGTGCTACTGTCGCGCTTCTTATCCCTTGATTTTTTGTAAGTTAAGTGAATCTGGTCGGTTTGTTACGGACTTGGTGTTTTGACCCCGGATCATTGCGTCGAGTATGCCCCCGAAATTTTGAATATGGCTTTCCATTTTAATTAAGAGAGCGGGTGAAATTTTGAAAAGAGAAAGTTTTATTCATATTCGGGGACATACTGCCCTTCTTACAGCTCTCTGCGGGATATTTCGAGAAAGGCTTTACATTGAGCTCCTACCCCTTGTCGGGTTGCTGCAAAAAAAAAAGAATCTATTGAAAGTATTTTCTTAACATCTCGGTATTCCAGGGTTTCCTTAATCGTGTGTCATCCAGCTGTTCTAAGATGTAGACCCCTGGCCTTACCACCTCTGCAATTTTGTAGGGCCCTTCCCACTTGGCTCCTAACGAGCCTTCTTCCGGTCTTCGAGTGTTCAGAGTGACTCTTCTTAATACCAGGTCGCCTGGGAGAAAGACGGGAGTTCGAAATTTTTTGTTGTAGAAGCGGGCCATCCTTCATTGATAAACTGCTGTCTTTATGGCTGACTTCTCTCTTTTTTTCCTCGATTAGGTCGAGGTGGCTTCTGATAAGTTCTTCATTCTTTCCGCTCTCAAAATGACGGACCATGTGGGTAGTTATTCCGATCTCTGCTGGAATAACTGCTTCACACCCGTATGATAAGGAAAACGGGGTCTCCCCTGTAGAATTTTTATAGGTCGTCCAGTGTGCCCACAATACTTCCAGCAATTCCTCGACCCATAAGCTCTTTCAGGATCCGAGTCGAGCTTTAAGATTTGCCTTGATGGTTTTGTTTGCCGCCTCAACCTGTCCGTTTGACTTGGGGTGGGCTAGTGAGGCGAACCTTAAGGCGATCTGGAGGTCTCCGCAGAGTTTCCTGAATCACTTGCTATCGAACTGTTTTCCATTGTCGGTGACGACATCCCGTGGGATTCCGAACCTGCAGATAATATTCTTTTTCAAAAACTATGTGGCCTTCTTCTCTGTGATGGTGGATAGGGGTTCGGCCTCCACCCATTTGGTGAAATAGTCTATGGCCACAATGGCGTATTTTACCTGTCCACGTCCCTTTGGCATTGGTCCGATGATATCTAGCCCCCACTGAGCAAATGGCCAGGGACTGGACAGGGTGGTTAACTGCTCTGCTGGCTGGTGGTGAATATTGCATTCTTCTGGCATCCTTCGCATTTCCGGGCTACTCTTATGCCGTCCTGATGCATAGTTGGCCAATAGAACATTTGCCTTAAAGCTTTAAAGGCCATCGATTGTCCTCCGGCGTGACTCCCACAGATGCCCGCGTGAATTTCCCTGAGTACATAATCGGCCTCTTCTTCCGCTAAACATCTTAGGAGGGGTACTGTGTGGCCCCTCCGGTAGAGCACTCCTCGGGTGTCTCCCATGTTTCCAAATATTTCTTAATTGGCTGTATCCACGAGGTTTTGTCTTCCTCATCCAATAATTTTACTTCGAATTCTCCCACGCTCTTTTCTCGGAGGCAGATTAGAGGGACTATTCTGGGGTTCTCTGATTTTATCGAAGATGCGAGTCATGCCAAGGAGTCTGCCTCGCAGTTGTCTTCTCGACTGATTTTCTTAAAGTGTACGTTCCCCATTCTTCCCACCAACCTTTTTACTTCAGCCAAGTAGGCTATCATACTCGGCTCCCTGACTTGGAATTCGCCTTTCAGCTGCTGAACAGCTAGCTGAGAGTCACTTCTTATTACTACGTCGTGGACTCCTACCACCGTGCATAGCCTAAGACCGGCCAGAATTGCCTCATACTCTGCCTCATTGTTTGTGGCCTCGAAGGCGAACCTCAAGGCGAACAATACCTCTTCACCCTTGTCGCTTTTCAATATGATTCCAGCTCCCTTGCCTTGTGATCTGGCAGATCCGTCTACTGACATCTCCCATTTGCCTTCCCCCACAGTCAAGACCTAGGGTTCTGTGAATTCTGCGACAAAATCTGCCAAAGCCTGCCCATTTACTGCCATCATTGGGAGGTAAGAAATGCCGTGTTCACTTAACTCCACCGACCACTTCATTAGCCTGCCCGAAACTTCTGGTTTTTGTAGAATATGTCTCATAGGATAATCGGTGTAAACCCCAATAGGATGGGCTTGGAAGTAGGGTCGTAGTTTCCGGGCTGCAGTAATCAATGACAGGGCGACCAGTTCATGTACTGGATATCGGGTCTCAGCATCTAACAGAGCTTTGCTGACATAGTATACTGGCCTTTGGACCTTATCGACCTCTTGTACCAGCACCGAGCTTACTGCGTGCTCTGATACGGCTAAGTACAAGTATAAGGTTTCTCCCAGGAGTGGATTTGCTAGAAGCGGGGGCTGTGTTAGGTATTGTTTTAACTGTAGGAAAGCTTCCTCGCATTTCGGCGTCCAATCGATTTCCTTTTTGGCCTCCTTGATGACTTTGAAGAAAGGGTGGCACTTGTCTGTTACTCGGGAGATGAATCGGTTGAGCGCGGCCAATCTGCCGGTTAGACTTTGCACTTCTTTTACCGTCCTGGGAGATTTCAAGTCCAGTACGGCTTGGATCTTCTGTGGATTGGCTTCTATGCCTCGGGAGCTTACCATGTAACCCAAAAACTTCCCTAAGGCTACTCCGAAAGAACATTTCTCCGGGTTGAGCTTTAGATCGTGTTTCCTTAGTAATTCGAAGGTTTTTTCTCAAATCGGTCACGTGGCATTCTGGCTCTCTGGACATTGTTATCATGTCGTCAACATATACCAACATTGATGTGCCAATGAGCGGTTTGAAAATTTTTTTGACCAGCCTTTGAAAAGTTGCCCCTGCATTCTTCAGTTTGAAAGGCATTACTTTGTAACAGTAGAGCCCCTGGTCGGTGACAAAAGTTTTTTTTTTCCTCGTCTGATGGGTGCATCTTGACCTGGTTGTATCCTGAGAAGGCATCCATAAAGCTTAGCAGTCCCTGGTAGGCTGTTGTATCTGCTAGTTGATCTACGTTTGGCAATGGGAAGCTGTCTTTCGGGCATGACTTGTTCAGGTCGGTGAAATCCACACAAATCCTCCATTTTCCGTTTGACTTCTTCACCAGTACCATGTTTGATACCCATTCCGGGTATTTTACTTCTCTGATGAAACCAGCTTTCAATAACTTGTCCACCTCGATCGCTACTGCCCTGCACCGTTCCTGATTGAAGGTTCTTCTTTTCTGCTTGACTGGCTTGTGTGACGGGTTTACTGTCAAGTGGTGATTGATGAATTTCGGATCAATCCCGGGCATGTCGTCGTGCCCTCATGCGAAGATGTCTGTGTACTCCTTAAGATATTCCAGCAGGCCTTGTTTCAGGTTTTTGTCTAAGTTTCCCCCAATTTTTATGCCCTTCCCGGGTCCGAAGAGTTCTATCCCTTCCAATTCTTCGATCGCTCCTAGCCGGGCAGCTTTGTTTGGCCGAGGACCCGGGTCCCCACTTGCTTCTTCTCCTTTTTCATTCTCCTGCCTTTTCCTGGTACCTACTTCAATGCATATGGTTTCTTGTGAGAGTGGCAAAACAGCTGCGGGCTACTTTCTGACTCCCGCATACGATTCTGATTCCTTCCCGGGTGGGGAATTTCAGCTTTAGGTAATAGCAGGACATCGCGACCTTTGTCTTCATCATGAAAGGCCGGCCGACAATGACTTGGTAACTGCTCATGCAGTCTACTACTGTGAAATTTATCATGATCGTCCGGGTTCTGGGGTGAATCCCGATCGTCATGGCCAATTGTATCATTTCCAGTGGGACGACCGTTGAGCCCCCGAAGCCGTATATGGGGGTGTCGTCGTCGGTTAGAGTTGCATACTCCACTCTCAGGCCCTCTAAAGCTTCTTTGGAGATTATGTCTACTGTACTTCCAGGATCTACCAAGATTCTGTCTACCTCTGAGCCGCCGATTGTTGCCTTGATTATTAACGCATCGTCATGGGGGAAACTCACCCCTCGAGCATCCTCGTCGGTGAACATTATAGGTACCGACCGACCTCCTCGTAGTACCGAGGACCGTTCTGTTTCCAGTACCTCCATCCCCCGAGCTCGGCTATAGTTTTTTCTTGACCGGTTAGAGTCTCCGGCCAGTGTCTTCCCCCCGGCGATGATGTTCACATGTCGGCTTCGTGCCCTCTGTCTGGCCGCCATAGTTTCATGGTCAATATAATTATTTAAGTACCCATTTCGTGCTAGGTCTTCCATCTGTTCCCGCAAATCCTTGCACTCGTCCGCTGTATGTCCCCTCAGATTATGATGTATGCAATAAGATTTCTTATTCATTTTATCTGGGGGAAATCTCCTGAGGTCGGGTTCTATCAAGAGGCATTTTCTTTGTATCTCCATGATGATCTGCCTTGGTGGCTTGCTCAGGGGAATATATGCTTCTTCCCGGACTACGTGGTTTACTCGGGTCGGGACTCATCTTTCCTGGTCATTCCGAGGCATTGGTTTGAATTCCTTGCGTCTCGGGAGGAGTTTTTTGAACTCTCTGTCTGGCCGGTGGGGGGCCTCTGCCCTTATTGTCCTCTCTCTGATAGATGTCCCTCTCCGGGAGATTTTCTCTTCATTTTCTAACGAGACGAACTTTCGGGCTACTTCCAGAGCGGTAGCATAATCTGGTGTGTCCTAGATCCTTAGGTGAGTCCACAGTTTTCCGACCCTTAAGGCTCCTTTTAAACTTTCCAAGGCCTCAAGGGACTCATATCCTCCGACTTCGAGTACCATATTGTGGTACCTCTCAATGAAAGTTTTTAGGGGCTCGTCCTCTCCTTGCTTCATGAGTCTCAACTCTCCAATTGTCTTTTTAGGGACGCAGGCCCCCTTGAAGTGCCGAATGAACGACTTTTTAAGTTGCGTGAAGCTTCTGATGCTCCCCGGGGCCAGACTTCTGTACCATAGGATGGCGGATCCGCCCAAGGTCAGGGGGAATACTTTGCAGATGGCATCTCCTACTACTCCTTGGACTTCCATTAATAGGACAAAGCTCTCAATATGGGATTTCGGGTCGGTATGACCCTTGTAGGGCGTCATGGTCGGCATGTTGAATCGCCTCGGGAACTTTGCCGACCTTATTTCTTCTGTGAGGGGAGATTCCTCCTCATTCTCCCGGGTATCTCCTGCATTAGTCTTGAGGTTTACCCCCCATTTGGCCATCTCTTTTTTTAGCCAAGACTTCATCTCACTACTTGTGCTGCCATGTCGCTTTCTGTGCCCCTCTTCGCGCCTATTGCCCCGGGTGCGGTGCTCCTCATGCCTTGAAGTTTCCCGCACATTCTCGCCATACTCCCTGTTTTTTCCTCTGGAGTCGCGGAGACTATCATAGGAGGAATCTGGCGATTGTCTTCCTTCTTCTTCTTCCCATGTGTCCTCTGTTTGTGAATCTTTTTCTACGACTATGGATTTTATCCCGTAGGGACCCTTCCTCATGGGTTCATCGTCTTCACTTATATCTGCAATCCTTTTACCTTCTGCTTTTTCACCTCTTCTTCGGCTGGTTCCGGCTTCCGGTCTCTCGTTGTTCATCCCTTCCATTCTCTCCAGTCGATCTATCATGGATTTCATGCTTTCTTCCATCTTTTTCATCCAGTCCGTAGCTGGACTCCCTGATGACTGATGATTTCCGCCTTCTGACATTGTCTTTTTACGCGAGCTGCTTTTTGTTGGAGTTCCCCACAGACGGCGCCAACTGTTGACGGCGGATTTTAGTCTCAGGGTAATTTGGGAATATTACTCCCGAGACAGTCATCCCTCAATAGTGAATTTGTTTGGTTATGTGGGAACCAAAGGCAAATTTAGCAGAAGACAGATAAATGCATCAATCAACAAGGAGATTTAACGTGGTTCGGCGGATCAGGTCCAACCTACGTCCACGGACACAAACAGAATGATACTTTTTATTACTGAGATACGCTTCTCTGATATCTCTTATGTTTACAAGCTTGATCGTAGTGATCTTGTTCTTGATTCTGATATCTCTTACACATACTCTACCCTTCTATTTATAATAGTACATAAATCAGACTCCTTCTTTTACAAGGGTTTCCTAGTCGAATTACTCTCCTTCTTTCACAAGGATTCCTAATTAAAAACTATATTTTCTTCTCTTGTCCTATTAAGACACTGATTCACCAGTTCTCCCCGTGAAAGTATGATAATTTGTCATTTTATCCGAGAAAATAGGATGTCTTATCTTCCTAGGTACGCCTCGCTATCTGGTCGGTCTTCATGAGGTCGGTCATGAAAGTCCTTTGAACTGAGAATGCTTCTGCCGATCTGATAATGCCCGGTCATCCGAGCCAAAGTGGTCGGTCACCAATCATTAAGTGCTCGGTCTCTACCTGTTGGCTCTATAACACTTATGTGGTCGGGTCGGCATTAAAGATCTCGATCAAGAAGGGAATTACCCTTTTTACCCCTGCCGTGCTCCTTAAATAACATAGGACCTGAAAACACCATCAACATATGGTTTTGTCTTATTTATATCCATGTATCCTCTGGATCATTCCCTTTAATTAAAGCCCATACAGCAATTCCCCACAAGATACTCCAGCTCAAAGAGGTCAAGCTCTGTTTGTATTATTTAGATCTATGATTGTTTGCTGATGATATTATACCATTTGTGATTTTGATTGTTTGGTAGGTCTTTACGGGCAAAGAGTTTGTGACGTGTGTTCGTAAAGATCGTTTCAAACTAATAAAAACTTACGAGGTGATGTAAATTCATAAAATTTGCTTCTGTCATGAGTGTTTGAAAGAATTAATCATATGGTTTCCAAGCGTTCTAATTTATATATTTTTCATTTTAGCTCAAGTTTCGTAACATTGTTGAGGAAATCAAAGGTGGTCATCAACTACACAAGGTATTATTGTCCTATTTTACTTTCTCTCTGCAACTATAGTCTAGGCTTGATATGATTTCATTTTCTTCTTGCAGGACAATATTGCACTTTTATTGTTAATAATTTTATATATATAAAATTATTAACAATAATTTATGTGTACTATCTTGTTATAACAAACTTTACTAATCTAATTACAGTTAACTTTCCACATAATTTCCCAAAACATAACTATGACAATACAATGCTCAAGGTACCCAACTCAACGGACTTATGACACCCTAGTAACTGCAAAACAGTATTCAGTTTCACGAGCTCGTCCTACAGAAGTCTTGCAAAATAGATTCGGTATCGTGGGTGGGTATTTTGAAATATTGAGTGAGTGAATATAAATCGAAATAAACTTAATAAAATCAATCAATCATTAAATACTAAAAACTTTCTTTTTGTGTCTGAAAATATTTATTTGAAAAAATCTTATGAATTTACGAACATCTTTTTGTTGAAAAATAGACTGAAACACTTGAAATCAAATATTATAAAAATTCTAAAAACTCATGAACCATAATCTATTATAAAACTCATGAGTGGTTACTATAAAACAATCAAACATGAACGTCAGAAAAATCAAAATATATTATAAATCAAATTGAATTCAAACCATGTTATAACGAACTCTATTGTATTAAAATATACAGGAATAAAATCTAATTTCAAAATTTGTTGTCTCTAAAATCCTTTACAAAACCAAATCATCGTAAAACATGTATCTCTGTAAAACTCTAGTATTTAGGGGTATTACGTATCCTCATCCCCCTAAATACGTCTCTGTAAAGTCTAGTACCTATGGGCATAATGTATCACCGTCCCCATAGGCACATCACTGCAAATCTCATATCTAGGAGCGTTACGTATCGTCATCCCCTAAACACATCTCTACGAATCTCTGGTATCTTGGGTCATTACGTATCACAATCCCCCAAAATATTATAGTTGGGGATCCATAGGCATTACGTATCACTGTCCCCTAGTCCCGAATCTATATCTACATGATACGTGCGATTTATACCCCTTATTCACGCATTCTTAGCTTGCTATTTTGTTATTTTCTGTATCATTTAATGTATTTTGTATTTCTTTTATGTTTTATTTGTAGGAGACATTAATATATGGATATTGGGGCATTTATACGTGTTTTGGGACCATTCGGACGTATCGGAAGCACGCGAGAAGAGCGAAGAATGCAGAAAATAGCAGCCATAATTTGTGACTGGCGCCGCGGCGCCCAACTTATGGCGTTGTGGTGCCCCTTCAGGGTTCCATATATAAACACAGAGAGTTTGGCGCCGCGGTGCCAACTTTCTGGCGCCCCGCAGCGACCTAGAACACTAATTTTAGGGTTTTTTTTGTTGGGATGTATGCCCTAGAGCTACATGTGATGTAAACGGTTTCATGCGTTTTGAAATAAAATGATGCATTATTCATTTATCAAATTGTTTGTTTATCTTTCGCATATTATATATCTTCGTAAATACCGTAGATTACTTATGTACCTTCAGACTTAGTGTATGAGTGTCATACACCAGAGGATTTGAGTCTGAAGTTAGTAATCTTAAATAGTCCATAGAGAGCAAACAAACCGGGTACTTTGTTTGTGGTTTATCTATAGCTGCGGTCCATTTTATATTTGTATGGCGATCTTAATCCGGATCGTCCATGTAGAGACATGAGAATGGAGGCACCTTGTATGATGCGATCATATAGGACTGGACCCAGATAGAAATGACATTCTTATAATATCCGTTAAGAAAAGAAAGTCATTTCTATCTACTTGATGGTCATATATTGATTGATCTTAATCCTGAGTGTACTACGAACTCCTGCATGGCAGGCTGTGTCCTTTGATTTACAAAGGTGAGGTTGGTGTAGCAATCCCAACCAATAGCTACGTACTTTGGGGGCACAGTTTTTTTTGTAGCTGGGAACGTTTTACATAGACATGGAGTTCACTCCTTCTTGCGAGAAGTAGATGAGTATCTTTCTTAAGGGTTGATTCGGTACTTGAACGATTTGAGCGCTCAAGTCTTTCTATTACGAATAGAAAGATTAATATTCATAATATTTATGAATAAATCGTTCATTGGAGAATCAATGGTACTTAAGGTAAAAATAATTAGAGGGGTATAACGGATATTATGACCCGGCTCTAATTACGAGAAACTCGTGAATGATCAATTCGTATGCAATGACTATATCGGTGGACACCGACTTGGTTCGGCTTAATAGTTCATCTACGGCAACGAGAGTGCAACTTCGGATTTTTAGTGGAATAACCCGGAGTTAATAATTCGGAATATTTAATTAAGAGCTTAATTAATATTTCGAGATTATTGGATCTCGGAACCGTAGGTCCATTTGGTCCCCGTGCTAGCTCGATATACTTAAGCGGAGTTAATATAATTGGACAGTCCAATTATATACTCACAAAGAATAAATATTATTAATATAATTAATAATATTAATTACATCACACTTGAAACTATACATTAAAAGTTAATGTAGGGTATTAATAATTATATGATAATTATTAAAAACAGAATATTGAATTATATATGATATAATTTTATAAGGCTAAGATTTATTTTGGAAACAAAAATCCTTGCCATGGCCGAATTCCTTATTAGATAAGGAATATGATTTGTTTGTTTGGGAAACAAAATCAAATCAAAATTCATCACCATGGCCGAATTCCTCATTGGATAAGGAATAGGATTTGTTTGTTTGGGAAACAAAATCAAATCAAAATACAATGTCTTGGCCGAATTCCTCATTGAGTAAGGAATGGGATTTGTTTGTTTTGGAAACAAAATCAAACTAAAATTCCCTACATTGGCCAAAAATTAATAAGGGTAGGAGACTATTGGTTGATTTGTTTTATGAAACAAATTACCCTAAGTATAAAAAGAAAATTATATTTTTCTTTTTAGAGATACACAAAATAGAAAACCCTAGCCTCCTTCTCTTCTTCATGCTCTCGAAAGTTGAGAAAGATTATTGAAGAACCAGAAATTTATTTTGGTGTGTGATTAGATCTCTAAATCGTTTAGAGAATTAATTTGTGAGTGTAGCCCACACTACCCTCCGTAAGTAACGAGACATAGCTCGGAAGATCTTGTGGCATTGGAAATCTCTTCTTCCCCTCTCTAGTAACTCACAGCAGTGAGGCAGTAAGTTCCCCACTGCCGCACGCACATCACCAATTTGGGGCTCGGTTTTGTTTGTTTTTAATTCATTTTTTTTTTGGAAACACTTTGGGATATTTTAGGGCTGAGTTTGGATTGTTTTTTAGTGTAAAATCAGACCTAAAATCCTACAGCAGATCACTCAAATTGTGGACTGGTTTGGGTGCAATTCACGCGTGTAACGGGTGCAAAACAGTCTGCTATTTCACTGCAGTTCAAGGGGCTGTTCGGGGACTGTTTCGGGGGCATTACGGGGCTGAAATCTTGTGTAAAGCAGAAAAAAAATTTCAGTATACCCACTGGTACCATTCGGCCAAAGGAAGGGCAAAGCAGAAAAAATTTTCAAGTTCGATCCGTGGGCCTAACCGCTTCCGCTGCGCGAGGGAAAGCGTTTCCAACAATTGGCATCAAGAGCGAGGTTGAAAAGTGCTCCTAACCCTTCCCTTTTTCATTTAAAGTTTCTGTTTTTAATATATTTATATGAGTTATAAATATGATATGCATGTTTAGATGAGTGGGCACATTGTGATATTCATGTGATGAATGGTTTTGTTATTTCATGTGATGAATGGATTTTACATTGGTCGTAAATTTTCTGGCTCTTATTTTTGTAGTTGGTTTTGGTTTTGGGATGTAAGGCCATAAGGCCATTGTTTATATTTGTTGTAATTTTAATTTTCAATGTAAAGTTTCAATTCTTTGTAATTTGGAGCACCGAAGTCGCAAAGAGAACCAACACCACTTTGGAGCGGGATTTGAAGGCCAAGGAATTCCTTGGTGAATCTTTTGTACTAATTAGATTAGTATAGGAAAAATAAGAGTCCGGTCAATGCAAAATAATTTTTTATGTTATATGTATGTTTATTTCGAATTGTTTGAATAACATGTCATATAGCTTAGGGTGCCCACTCATGCATTTTACTTGCCATAACATGTCATAGATGCATTATCATTATAAACATAAAATTATGATTTTATGTAATTTAAAATGTTTAAGTTAAAAAAAAAATGATATGCATTGAAATCATTAATTAGATTAATTGGATTTATAGTCTAAAACTTGAATTCTAATATATTGGGCTTTATTGGTGCATAATAAATTCCATTGGTATATAGGATGGAAACCCGGATATAAATTCCATAGCCGATTCCGAATGGACGGAAATATGGTATGCCTTCGGGATACAATTCCACGTACCATTGGATTTTATAACGCACTAAAAATTTATTAAAATGTTTAATTGAATTTTGACCATTTAAAATTCCATGATTTTAAACCCTTAAGTGCGTAGTATTTTAAGAGTTAAAATATTGTAACTCACTTATACCACTCTAATTAAATTAGTTTAATAGAGTAAACATATTAGTAGAGACTAATATTAGTGACACAATTTTAATAGTTAAAATTGATTTAGCTCACTTATGACAAACTAGTTTAAATAACAATTATGATTTAGCCGCCATAAGTTTATCCACACTAGTTAAAATAAAATATTAGATATTTTAGATAGAAACCTTCATATTTAAAATAGTGAGTGGGAGAGGGATATACGACAGTACATCCCACGGTCTCCGTTGTTAGTCCAAAAACGTGAGATTCAAAAGGCGCCTCGAGACGGCTTTGTTTTCGTCCCCCTACGGATGGTGTCCATTTTGGGTCAATATCAGGTTTGGGTTCCGAGAGGATAGGGATTCTAGATGTATCTTGTGAACTGACCTACCCTACGGCGGCACTTCACTCGTTAAGTCAAAGAATCCCGAAACGGCGGGTTACACTTACAAATGAATAATTAAATGTTAATGAAATTCCTTGATCAAATAAAACGGTAGTTGTTTAATATAGGAATAAGAGTTATTCCCGCATATATTAAATTGACTGAGATTGTCTCGATCTATCATGCGAGTACTTGACCTACCCTACGGCGGCACTTACTTGTGGGATGATAGGTTTCCGTGGCGTAGCAATTCTCTTAGGTTTCTAATTCATTATTCATGGTTCTTGCATCATGTTTAATTTTATGCCAAAATTCTTTGATGATTTTAATATGCGATGAATGAATGTTGAATGCATGTTTATTTTATTTTCAGCCATGGTTTCTCCAATTATTTCCATACTCTCAAACGATAAATTGATCGGAGAAAACTATGTTAAGTGGAAAAGTAACATGAACGCTATCCTGGTCTGTGAAGACCTGAAGTTTGTCCTGACGGAGGAACGTCCTCCCGAGCCGGCCAGAAATGCTGGCCAAGCTGTGCACGATACCTACCAAAAATGGGTCGCAGCAAATGTGAAATCCCGTTGCTACTTGCTAGCATGGATGTCTGAGGTTCTTGCTGCAAAGCATGAACCTATGGCTCTAGCATCTCAGATGATGGAGTCATTGCAGGGCATGTTTGGGCAGCCTTCGGAGCGTCAACACCATGAGGCCATGGTCTCAGCGATGACTGCTAGGATGAAGGATGGGACATCAGTCCGAGAGCACATCTTAAGGATGATGACTTATCTCAACACTGTTGAAACCTATGGAGCTCGTATTGACGAGCGTAGCCAGGTGACCATGATTATGGAAACTCTTCTGAAGAGTTTCCTGCAGTTTAAAAGAAACTATGTTATGAACAAGTTGTTTTTTACTTTGACCCAACTGCTTAATGAGCTCACCCATTACGAGTCCATGCTTGTGGATCCTCGTAAGTCCAATGCAGAGGCAAATGTTGCCGAATCTTCTAAATCTGCAAAGAAGAAGAAGAAGAAAAGCACTGGAAAGGCTAAGGGTAAGCCCATGAAAACAAAGAACAAGAAAGGCTCCAAGGATGCCAAGCCCAAAGGAAAATATTTCCACTGCGACAGGAATGGGCATTGGAAAAAGAACTGTCCTAAATACCTTGCTGAGCTAAAGGAGAAAAAGGAAACAGGTAAATATGATTTACTCGTTGTTGAATCTTTATTAGTGGAGGATGATAAATCCGCTTGGATTATTGATTCTGGGGCCACTAACCATGTTTGTTCTTCTTTACAGCTACTTGATTCATGGAGGGACCTTGCTGAATGTGATTACACCATGAGGGTCAGGATAGGGGATTCCGTTTCAGCAAAGGCAGTGGGAGTTTCCAGTTTAAATTTTATTAATAATAGTTATTTAAATTTGAACAATGTGTTATTCATTCCTGATTTTCGCAGGAATCTGATTTCTGTTTCTAGACTTTTGGATGATGGTTATTCAGTTTCTTTTAATAGAAATTTGGTTATTATTGGTAGAAATGGATTAACTATATTCACAGTAAACTCAGAAAATAACTTGTATGTGTTAAGACCGTTAACACATAGGTCACTGCTCAACATTGAAATGTTCGAGGTTGAAAAACCTAAAAAAAACGGCCAAAGATTTCTCACGATGACACATATTTATGGCATCTTAGACTTGGTCACGTCAACCTTGACCGGATAAATAGATTGATAAAGAACGGAGCCTTAAACCAGTTAAAGCTCGGGACTTTACCAGTTTGTGAATCCTGTTTAGAAGGAAAAATGACTCAGAGACCTTTCACTGGAAAAGGTATAAGAGCCAATCAACCACTAGAACTAATACATTCGGACGTTTGCGAACCGATGAATGTAAAAGCCCGAGGTGGTTATGAATACTTCGTCACATTCATTGACGATTATTCAAGATATAGGTATGTCTACCTAATGCATCACAAATCAGATACCTTTGAAAAGTTCAAGGAGTATTGTGCTAAGGTTGAGAACCAATTAGGTAAGACAATCAAAACTCTACAATCAGATCGTGGAGGGGAATACCTTGACAAAGATTTCAAGGAATTCTTAGTTGAGCATGGGATAGTATCCCAGCTCACAGCACCTGGAACACCACAACAAAATGGTGTTGCAGAAAGGAGAAATCGAACCCTACTAGACATGATGAGATATATGTTTAATTATAGCTCACTACCTAGTTCATTCTGGGGATATGCACTGCAAACTGCAATGTATATCCTTAATGTAGTTCCATCTAAGTCTGTTCCTAAGACTCCCTTAGAGTTATGGAATGGTCGTAAAACTAGTTTACGACATTTCCACATATGGGGGTGTCCAACACATGTGCTGAAGAATAAGACTACAAATTTGGAACCACGTTCTCAGGTGTGCCTATTTGTAGGCTACCCGAAGGAGACTAGGGGTGGATTCTTCTACAGCCCCGATGATAACAAAGTATTTGTATCGACAAATGCTATGTTTCTAGAGGAGGACTACATGAGGTAGTTCAAGCCTCGTAGTAAAATATTACTCGAGGAGTTACTTACTGGTTCGACCAGCACGCCATCATCAATGAAAGTTGACAAATACATAGCACCTTCGATATCTGATAGTCAGATGCTACCCAGTCAGAATGATCTACCACCTAGATGCAGTGGGAGGATTATGCGACAACCTGATCGCTACCTAGGGGTTGGAGAGGCACAAGTTGTCACCTTCAGCGATGGTATAGATGATCCATTGACCTATAGTAGTGCAATGGATGATTCTGACAAAGAGGAATGGCTCAAAGCCATGAACCTAAAGATGGAGTCCATGTACTCCAACTCGGTCTGGGTACTTGTAGAGCAACCTGATGGGGTGAAACTCATAGGTTGCAAGTGGATCTACAAGAGGAAGAGGGGATCAAATGGGAAGGTACAGACCTTCAAGGCTAGACTAGTGGCCAAGGGTTATACCTAGAAAGAGGGAGTTGACTATGAGGAAACTTTCTCGCCTGTAGCTATGTTTAAATCCATCTGCACTCTTCTATCCATTGCCGCATATTATGACTATGAAATTTGGCAAATGGATGTCAAGACTGCATTCTTGAATGGCAATCTTGATGAAAGTATCTATATGATACAACCAGAAGGGTTCATCGCCCAAGGTCAAGAGCAAAAAGTTTGCAAACTG
>SKCR01028135.1:0-43301 GCA_019454045.1 Zanthoxylum bungeanum
TTAGATCTTTGAGGCCTCTTTAATCTGGAACTTGAATCAGCTCAATCCGATATCTGAGTAAACAGTTATGCCCAAAATACGACAGATGCGCAAAACTGGAATTTCCAAAACTGCACTTCGTCAAAAACGCCCTTTCAAGTTTCCAATCTCCAAAATTAATATATCAAGTCCAATAATTGCCCTTATTTGATCCACATTTCGTCCTAAAGGATTTCATTGAGTCCCGATATTATTTTATCTGCAAAATAAAATAAAACATATCAAAACGTTCATCAAAACCAAGAAACTAAACAAAATATTAAGTAAAAGGGGCGGTAAATATAGATATATTTTCCGCTCATCAGTATGACGGTTAGTATAACTGTTTGACAGTTAGTGTGTGTCTTATGTATAGTATTCATCTTTCGTAAATGATGATTCTGTTGAGTTCTAATATAGGTCCCAAAATCATGAAATCAAGCACAAAATTCGTATGAACACATCAAAGGAGTAAGGCGGAAACATAACTCACATTGAACGGTTTGAGATGCAAAGAACAAGCTGCGTTTTTCTTCCTCCAAGCAGTTCGGCAGTAAGCTTTTGAGCCAAGGGGCTGCTCGGTTTTGGCCTCCAAAGTTCCTCCAAGAATCGGCCATTGAAGACTCCATTGAAGCTTCAAGCTTCAAGCTTTTCCATGCTCATAAATTCGTTTCCCTATCACCTATGTATAACTCAAGGTGTGCGTGCTAGCACATCATCTTCTTCCTAGCTTCTCATAGATTCGGCCATCACCAAAATGAGAGAAAAATTTGGCTCCAAGCCGTGAGGAAGAGAAGAAGAAAAGAGAGGGAAAAAGGTTTCAACAAAAAACGTAAAAAGGGGAAGAGAGAGAGAAAAAGTGTAATAAGGTTTATATTTAATTTCCAAAATTAATTAAAACCATTTACTACTTTTATTTCTAATAATCAATTCCTTTTATTTTTCAAAAAAGAAAAAGTCAAAAAGCAAAAGTGCTTTTCAATCAATTATCACTATTCACATCAAGTCACTTTATTAAAGTGAAAACATGTCATGTCACATCACTCAAAGTGATTTGACAATTGATGTGACTAGCGATTTGACGCTTGACGTGACTTGCGTGCCGCACTCGAATTCGAAATACGAATGCGCTCGCAACACGCTCGGGCTCGGGTTCGCTAATTCCAAATTAACGAATTTTCCGTTGCGTCGTAATTAAATGATTACGCCTAGCGAATTCACTATTCACGTCGCTAACGAATTAATTCTAAATTAATTCGTTCGCCCGAATTAAAATCTAATTTTAATTCCGCGTCGAAATCTAATTTCGCATAATATATCGAATATATTATCTTATCGATTAATTCCAAATTAATCGTTCTCTCTCTTTATTAATATTTTATCCTAGATAAAATATCTCTGTAATTAATCCCAGATTAATTTTCTCTCTCTTCTAATTAATCTTCTCTCTTTACTAATTAATCCTAGATTAATCATAGTGCGAGTCATACATCATCGGTGAATCTCGGGAAGCGACCCATGAGATCTCCGGATATGTTGGCAGTAAATACGGTCGTCGGATTATCCGAACACGTAAGTACCTCGTACTACGTTTATACCGATTTACAAGACAAGGTTGGCTTCTAGCAAAGCGCCATGCCTACCCAATTCTCCAGAAATATTCTTACAGGAATATATAGATCTGTATCAAGCGTAGTATACCGTAGTATTGTGTATATCAGCCCAGTATCGGATAGTCACGTGCTAGGGCTGGGGCTGGATAAGTGTCTGCCCCGTCCGAAGCACATGTCGGATGTCTGGTAACTAGTCTCTTTAATCGGATATACATGACCTTGTCATAATATCCCGATGGCCGGCCAGCACTTAAGAGCACTAATACCGTATCCTGCGTGACATCATCTCCATTATGACTGGAGTGATACTTCCATCTTGACATCACACTCAATACACTACGACTCTCTGATAAACCCAGAAGTGGTGTACACAGAACCGTTAAAGCCCTGTACCACCAAGACCAAAGTCTACCGATTATCGCAAGTATTAGCGATGTAAGTCTCAGGTTAAGACTATACACACCTACCTTGATTTCGGCCTCCCATAGACACATAGTCATAATACCAATGGGATTCCGAGGGGTCTATCCAGAGCGAAGCTGTTTCCCGTACCATCGGTGAAACACGACCTCCTATCGCACTTGCTTAAGTATCCAATACTTATATATATGAGAACTATGCCGTTGTGCCCTCACAACGCACACAAGTGCAATACTAGCCTATTCCGCATTATCGATGTCCAGTCTCGATAATACTCCGGCTAGGGATATTTAATGATTAAACCTTCGGGGACTGATACTGTCTCATATCATTCTCAGTCCAGGAACTAATCATATGGACCTCTCTTCATTTATATATTTATGGTGATCTAATCACAAATAATGAGAGTGCAATTTCCTTGTCACATAGTTAATTTGCTACAACAACCGAATGATCTGTGCAAATAGTGACGCTATGGGTCATTTTGTCCAACAATCTCCCACTTGGCACATAGCCAGTCACTCAAGTGTCCTACACCCGAACTATGTACGGTTGGCTCAAACTGCTGAGAAATGCATTCGTCAGCGGATTTGCATGATTATCATCTTGATGCGATTTATTCGATCATCATATCGCCACGATATATGATCCGAATGAATCAGATGAGTATCTAAGTATGTATCTGGATCGTTGATGAGACCATTAATTCTTTAGCCTGTGCTGACGCCTAGCTCAGCTACTAACAGAACTATATCTAATCTAATTAGATTTGTATCGATCCCAATGACTTCTATTGCTGCTTCAGCTGCAGCAACAACCCGCATTTGTTGTTTATTCGGTAACAGTGTCTTACTTGGAAGATTTCTAGCTCACTGTACCGTTATTCAAACTATATAGTACCGTTTGCGACTTTTAGTCGTCTTTATCGGTTATAGGAAACTTGCTACAGTGACCCCAGTCACTTCAAGTTCTCCTTCTCCATAGACTAAGACAGCATCCTTAGTTCTCTAAGATACTAACAGATGTTCTTAACATCAATCCAGTGACTATCACTCGGATTGGCCTGTTTGTGAATCCATATGCTCAAAGCGTATGATACACCAGGTCTCGTACATTTTTAATGTACGGTTTTTAGGAGAGTATTGCGAAAGCCAAGCTTTCGCCGATATTTACTTTATGGGAATATCATTTCCAAGAAATGACGTATTATCATTATTTTATAGGACAGCCACTATCAGTGCGCTCCCACTAACCTTCTTATATATACAAGAATTATTTTCGTTTTGAATTAAATCATACATCATTATGATTATATCAAAACGATAATTCCAAGAACCTAATGCTTGCTTCAATCCAATCATGGATCGAATAATCTGCATTATCCAAATGGATTTACCGTGGCAACAGGTAAAAAGTTGAATCGTAATCAACACAATGTTGATAACGATACCTTTCCGTAAAGCCTAGCTTTATACGTTGGTATGTTGTCATCCATGTATGTCTTCCTAGAAGACATATAGTACCAATAGGCACAATGCCTTGTGGTACATCAACTAGTATCCAAACTGGTTGATATACATGGAATCCATTTCGGATTACATGACACTTTGCCATAATTAGGGAGTTGATACCTTGTATCACTTCCTCATACGTAGTCAGTTAGTATTCCTCAATAAGATAAACATCTTTATGAGGTGCGATCAGAAACCCATACCCCAGGTTGTTTTCTGACTCTATCTGACCTACGCGGCTCTTGTGTATTCGAAGATTAATGGTAATAGTCTCATCCTGGATGAACTATTCATGTTCCATTAATATTCAGTGCCTTGAACAGTATTACTCCGATTTCCATCGAGTTATACTATCCTCCCACTTACCACTGCATATCGGTATTCCTTTCAGGAAAACCGTATGGTGAGTAACAATCTAATTGTTCTCTTGTGAGATGTATAAGTACAATACTTATGGTATCCCTAGGATAACCTACATTTGGCACTTATCCTATTGGGTTTTAGTTTGGTATCATCCAAACATATGCCTAGCATACCCAAATTATCAGGAATGAGAAACCCGGTTTCTTTCCCGTTCATATCTAATATGATATCTGTCAAACAGATTATTATGGAACCTTATTCAAAATAAGTTCTTGCACTGTTTAAAGCTTATCCGTTGAAGGAAATGGTAGCTCAGAGCGACTCGTGATTAACCTTATTATGTCTAACAAAATTCGGTTAATCCGTTCGGACACACCGTCAAACTGACGTATTCCGGGAGGAGTCCTTATTTGAAAGAATACCATACTCTTTCATGTACGTATGAAACTTACTGCTTAAGTATTTTCCATTACGGTCTTACCGTGGCGGAATAATACTATAGCCGATCTGTTTTTCTATTTCGTGTCGAAACTCTAAAAGTTTCCGATTTGTGTTTCAAAAGAAACACATAACCATACGCGATGCCACATCCGTACAGGTCACGAAATATTCATATCCATATCTAGCCTAGCTAGACATGGGCCCACTTGCTTCACTATGAAGTAGGGCTAACAGATCGGTGGCATTTACACTTTTACCAAGTAAATAGTGTTTTAGGCACTTTGCCCAAATTGACTAGATTCGTAGACTTTATTTGAATGGAATCAAATCAGTCATAGTACCCGCTCTTCAAAAGTGCGGATATACGATTCTTGTTTAGTAGTGTCCCTGACAACTATGCCACAATTAAGTTTCTTAACTGATCAAATCAATTTGAGCTATTTATTTGTCATGTTATATAATTGAGATATCATTTATATTCAAAATATAAATTCTGTTATTCACATCTAATGTGTTTATCTCAATATCATCTTTATATAATGAAACACTTTAGTGTTCTAGAATATAAAGGTACACCCGTAGCGGGTTATACGCGATATAGAGATAATATTTCTAGTCAAACTAGCTACATTATAACAGTTTCTAAATTTAAGTACTAACCCGAAGGTAGTTCCTAAATTCAGATATCTATGGTTAAAACAGCGACTTTCGTCCCGTTTTTCAATTCACAGATAAATCTCAATTGAAGTCAGTATCCTGTTCAAAACAGATTCTGAACATCAATATATATATTTTATGTACCACACAAAGTATCTAAAATCCAATTTTAATACTTGCTGTGAACATAATTATGACAAACATATTTGAAGTAAGAGCATTGCTCGTCTTCAATTCCTTCTTAGGATATATCATTTTTCTTCCCAAAAGATTATAATGATCTTGCCTTTGCCATTTTCAATATTCCAGTAGCCTTTGGCCAAGCCTCGGGTTTCTAGAATATCGAAGTAAGGTGTGTCTTGCACAATTGCCTAATTGCAAAGTTTGACTTGTCTCCTTGAGAATAATCATTAATTCTCCAAGAATTATTTATTGCAATTTTAGTACTTTCTAAAATCAAAGTATAACGGATTAAGCACTATAATTATCATTATATTAATATTCCAAATTTCATATTCCACTTATTTGCTTAACTCCGGGCTTTAGGCATAATTCATTATTTTTCAGGACCATCCTGAAATTTTTCCCAATTTGAAAAATAAAACCGTTTAAATACATTTTCGCCCAGGATTATGTCTTAAACATTAATCTTTCAGTTTTATATCTTGATTCTAATAGTCCAACTATATAATCAACGATTTGTGGTACTATTTATTATAATGATTATAATAGTCCAACTATATAATCAAATATAATCTAAATTAATTAACCTCAATTACATTGATTACTATAGTCCAACTATAAAATCAACTGTAAACTGAAATTAATTAATTCAAATATATTGATTAATATAATCCAATTATATATAATCAAATATAATACAGTCCAACTGTTTATTAAAAACAACAATTTAAATATTAGTCCAACTAACATTTAATCTAACCGACGAAATAATTATTATGAGCGCGCATGGCGAGTAATTGAACGAGTATTGCAAATTCAATTCTTGCCTCCCACTATTTTTCGGCGAACCTCTAACCCTCTGTCGAGTACTCGGGAAACCGTGTTTCCTAGTGGGCTAGGATCCCGTTAAATATCACACAATCTTGACTTTGGCCAACAAATTGTATGATAATTAACTAGGTAGATCTCGAAGATCAATTGGATCCCATCCAATTCCTAGATCCAGTAGGCGGATATCCAAATCCTAAACATATATCTTATATATGCCAATACATCCAATGTATTACCTAACCTTTTTCCTCTGAATCAACTAAGCATTGGCTTTGGCACAACAAACCTAGTGATCCCAGTCAAGTGTGACCCATTGACCATGGAAAGCTTTGTAATCAATGTCGATGGACAAGAAGTGGTCTTGACTTTGGCCAACAAACCACAACTTGGACAAGACACCGATATGGAACAAAACTCTCGTGATTGAAACACATCTTTGACGGACAAAGGGCTTGACTTTGGCCAACAACCCAATGCCAATCTCGGATCTTGAGTGAGAATCACTCAATGGAAGGAAAAACACTTGATATTGAGCGAGGGTTTTTCGCGTGCAATGGCTACCAATTATATCTTTGTTAAGGTCTCATCCTCATACACCCTTAAACATGCATTCTAAACACATAATAAAGCGCATATGAAATAAAATAATAATGATATGCGGATGGATACTTTACATTGATCCTAGATCAAATCTCTCATTTTCTCTCTCCAAAGCTAGCACATATATTACTTCTACCCGTTACACTACACTTCTAAAGAAACCTCATTTACATTGAGGGGAATAGGTGAGAAGAGAATACAAAGAGTATAGAGGTGATAAGGCTGGACTCGCAGGTCCAATTAATAAATCAAATTTATTACAATTTCCAAAATTGTCCCACCCGACTAATATCATCCGATATACATTATTCATGCATCGCAACCATGTATTCATACAAGCATGTTATCAATCAATCAAATCCAATTAATTAATCTGATAATTAGTGATCATCCAATGTTCAAACAACGATTTGATTTTTGCTCGAGTCAAACTCGTTTTGCGAATAAGTACTCAAAGTACGAATTCTTGAATTAAATTAAACTACATAATTAAATCCAATTTAATACACATTTAATTCTAATTCACTATTAATTCCAAATTAAATATTACACCTTTATTAACGAACCTTTACGACTTAAATTCCAAATTTAATCGCAACGGGTCTCAAAGCCCGATTAACATCTAATGTTTATTTAATTAAAGTCCAATGGGCTTTTAATTAATTCTATAAGGCGTGGACTTTGGTCAACTCGGGTCAAACCGAACAACCAAAATCCAATTCGGGAGTTACCCCATAAGCCTTTAAATTAATTTTGGCCCATTAGGCCCAATTAAATAATTAAGGTCCATTAAGTCATAATTGGACCTTTTGGATTCGGTTTTGGGTCTAATTGGATCCAACCAATTTTGCCTAAACCAACTTTGTTACAACAAAGCCCAAAAGCCCAATTACAACCTAACAAGCCCAATTTCTAAAATCAAGCCCAAATTAATTAACTTACAAAATTCCAAATTTCACAATTAATTAACTTAAGTGTAATACACAATCAATTACCCAATTAACATTTCTAAAACATCAATTAGCCTAATTAATCATACACTTTAACATTAAATAGTGTCCAACACAATTTATTAAAATCAAACCCAATTACATGCTTTCAAGTCTCGGCAATTAGGGGTTTTTCAATTCGATTCGGTTTCAATCCAATTGAGTCCACAATCATAATTTACCAAATCAATTCAACTCATCCAATGAATCAAACAACAAAATCACAATGAATTTCATGTCCAATTGAATTCGGCCAACCCACTTTATAAAGGGAAAATTGTTCCAAATCAAAATTCAATTCAATTGAACTTCAAAACAACATTACCCAATTGTTTTAAGTCATCCAATGATCAAACAAAACAAAATTACCAAGACATTAGGGTTATCCAATTTTCGGCCATGCCTCCAATTTGGGGAAAATTGATCCAATCCAATTTTCTTGAAATTGATCACACACAACTCAATTAAACATGTTTTAAGCATACTTAAACATCCAATTTAATTAAAACATGCTCAAACACATTTTACCCAATTTCAAGTTACATGTTCAACCTAAAGAATTGGGGAAAATTGATCCAATCCAATTTTCTTGAAATTGATCATGCACAACTTCAATTAATCAACATACAAGCATACTTAATCAACCAATTCAACCAAATCATGCTTCAATTGATTTTACCCAATTTGTCATGCCCAAAATTTAGGGAAAATTGAATCCAATCCAATTTCATGAAATTGATCATGCACAATCTCAATTAAACATCATCCAAGCATGCTTAAACAATCAATTTAACCAAAACAAGTCAAAATCGATTTTGCCCAAAATAAACCCTAACTTTTTTCATGCTTGATAATAGCTCAAGATACCATTGTTGAGTTCTAATATAGGTCCCAAAATCATGAAATCAAGCACAAAATTCGTATGAACACATCAAAGGAGTAAGGCGGAAACATAACTCACATTGAACGGTTTGAGATGCAAAGAACAAGCTGCGTTTTTCTTCCTCCAAGCAGTTCGGCAGTAAGCTGTTGAGCCAAGGGGCTGCTCGGTTTTGGCCTCCAAAGTTCCTCCAAGAATCGGCCATTGAAGACTCCATTGAAGCTTCAAGCTTCAAGCTTTTCCATGCTCATAAATTCGTTTCCCTATCACCTATGTATAACAAAAGGTGTGCTAGCACATCATCTTCTTCCTAGCTTCTCATAGATTCGGCCATCACCAAAATGAGAGAAGAAATTTGGCTCCAAGCCATGAGGAAGAGAAGAAGAAAAGAGAGGGAAAAAAGTTTCAACAAAAAACGTAAAAAGGGGAGAGAGAGAGAGTGAAAAAGTGTAATAAGGTTTATATTTAATTTCCAAAATTAATTAAAACCATTTACTACTTTTATTTCTAATAATCAATTCCTTTTATTTTTCAAAAAAGAAAAAGTCAAAAAGCAAAAGTGCTTTTCAATCAACTATCACTATTCACATCAAATCACTTTATTAAAGTGACAACATGTCATGTCACATCACTCAAAGTGATTTGACAATTGATGTGACTAGCGATTTGACGCTTGACGTGACTTGCGTGCCGCACTCGAATTCGAAATACGAATGCGCTCGCAAACACGCTCGGGCTCGGGTTCGCTAATTCCAAATTAACGAATTTTCCGTTGCGTCGTAATTAAATGATTACGCCTAGCG
Source organism: Zanthoxylum bungeanum (assembly GCA_019454045.1). NCBI lineage: Eukaryota > Viridiplantae > Streptophyta > Magnoliopsida > Sapindales > Rutaceae > Zanthoxylum > Zanthoxylum bungeanum. The sequence continues at coordinate 9,310 of SKCR01028135.1, forward strand.
AATTCACTATTCACGTCGCTAACGAATTAATTCTAAATTAATTCGTTCGCCCGAATTAAAATCTAATTTTAATTCCGCGTCGAAATCTAATTTCGCATAATATATCGAATATATTATCTTATCGATTAATTCCAAATTAATCGTTCTCTCTCTTTATTAATATTTTATCCTAGATAAAATATCTCCGTAATTAATCCCAGATTAATTTTCTCTCTCTTCTAATTAATCTTCTCTTTTTACTAATTAATCCCAGATTAATCATAGTGCGAGTCATACATCATCGGTGAATCTTCAGGAAGCGACCCATGAGATCTCCGGATATGTTGGCAGTAAATACGGTCGTCGGATTATCCGAACACGTAAGTACCTCGTACTACGTTTTTAACCGATTTACAAGACAAGGTTGGCTTCTAGCAAAGCGCCATGCCTACCCAATTCTCCAGAAATATTATTACAAGAATATATAGATCTGTATCAAGCGTAGTATACCGTAGTATTGCGTATATCAGCCCAGTATCGGATAGTCACGTGCTAGGGCTGGGGCTGGATAAGTGTCTGCCCCGTCCGAAGCACATGTCGGATGTCTGGTAACTAGTCTCTTTAATCGGATATACATGACCTTGTCATAATATCCCGATGGCCGGCCAGTACTTAAGAGCACTAATACCGTATCCTGCGTGACATCATCTCCATTATGACTGGAGTGATACTTTCGTCTTGACATCACACCCAATACACTACGACTCTCTGATAAACCCAGAAGTGGTGTACACAGAACCGGTTAAAGCCCTGTACCACCAAGACCAAAGTCTACCGATTATCGCAAGTATTAGCGATGTAAGTCTCAGGTTAAGACTATACACACCTACATTGATTTCGGCCTCCCATAGACACATAGTCATAATACCAATGAGATTCTGAGGGGTCTATCCAGAGCGAAGCTGTTTCCCGTACCATCGGTGAAACACGACCTCCTATCGCACTTGCATAAGTATCCGATACTTATATATATGAGAACTATGATGTTGTGCCCTCACAACGCACACAAGTGCAATACTAGCCTATTCCGCATTATCGATGTCCAGTCTCGATAATACTCCGGCTAGGGATATTTAATGATTAAACCTTCGGGGACTGATACTGTCTCATATCATTCTCATTCCAGGAACTAATCATATGGACCTCTCTTCATTTATATATTTATGGTGATCTAATCACAAATGATGAGAGTGCAATTTCATTGTCACATAGTTAATTTGCTACAACAACCCAATGATGTGCAAATAGTGACGCTATGGGTCATTTTGTCCAACAGATTCCTTTTCGAAATAGATATTGATTAGAATGTCTAATCAATCTTATAATTATAGAATGATGGTATAATGAATATTAAATTGAGTGCGATAAGAGATATCAATTTAATCGTAATTATTACGAGTTATTTTGATATCATTTAGACCATAAGATGTGTCTTGAAACATGTTCTTTATTATCTTTGAGATATTAAGAACAAGTTTCTTATAAATGGAGAATAAAGTTCGAAACCATTAGGGTCAAATTAGTTTTGAGTCTAATTATGACGTTAGATAGTCTAAGGCATAAAGAGTCAGAAAAGATGCAGTGAGAGTGTCAAGAATGATTCTACTGTATGAGTGGAATTAAATACAACTTATGAAGTATTGACTTATGAAGTTGCATAGGACCTCGTAGATTAGAAGTTTGTGTTGGGGTTGGTGCTCAGAGTGCCGATTCCCGATTGTATTTCTTTTGAATACTTCTGTAAAACATTATTATTATGAATAATATATGCAGATTCTATAATATAATGTATCTTTTTATATGGTAAAGACGTAATGACCTTAGAATGATTAGTCATGGTACTGTTGCAAAAGCGTCGCAACTGACATTGAGTAGTATCATGACGTTGTCATTCTCATACAGTTCCTAGTCAAGGTTTACACTACTTGGTCAGTAAAGTAAAGTAAACCCGTTGAGACCGGTACATGTCGTATACTGGAATATATGATTCCAATGGTTTCTCAATTAACCATTAGTCTTGGAGACTAGTATAGACGTGTGGGTGTTTATAGCAGATAAACACTGAACGACTCACCGAAGATTCTTAATGGATGGTACACCAACGTCAATAAGAATCTTCTCTGGTTGAGTAGCACTTGTGATTCTTAGACTTGAGACGCCATTGTGGGCACATGAGACATCTTCTACACTTAGATGGCAGTCACGTCACTGATCTATTTAGATCAGACCTCCGTATGTTCGTTGGGTGTAGATAGATCCTCAGGGTGTCCTATGTGTATCAAGATAGGATCCGTCAGTTCTGTGTACTAGAGCATAGGTAGTCCATATGATTAGCAATCAGATAAAACCATGGGCCCGTGGTATGGTTTAGAAGCTAGTTCTAAACATTCTTTTTAAGATTACTAATGGAATAATCGATTGGATAATCTCTATAGAGATTTGATGTTTACATCTATATCTCTGGGATTTATCCGGATACCTGTGACGGAGGAATTATACATTTGCCATGACCTCGACCTGTATGATTCAGCGAGATTATCCGTGATCATCATAATTTACGGGTGGATAAATTATGGACATGAAATTGGATTTCGTGACGGATATACCTGAATCTAGAGAGTCTCAATAATGAAACATACTCGTAGAGCACTAGAGCAACATTATAAATAATATTGAATTATTAAAGTCGTTTAAAGGTTAAACGCAAAATACATGCTAAAGGGACCTGATAGTCATTTGCTTAATTATTGTGTATTTACATTTAATTCTTGATTAATTTAAATACACATTAATTAATTGTCAAATTGAGACATTTGACTAATATCCTAAATGAATATATGTATTTGATATTTAATGTAAATATAATACATATATTTAATATATTTGTATTTAATTAATTAATTATTTATTTAATTGTTAAATGATTAAATTAATTAAAATATAAATATCTTAACATTTGGTTATTTGGATTAAATGATTTAGTTGCCTTTGTTGACTTAATTAAAATATCTTTAAAGTGTTTTAGATATTTTATCAAGTTGATTAAATTGAAATCAAATGAAATCGAAATTACATTTCTTGTATATGCTTGTGTATTTTCGGCCAAGGCTTGTTTTTGCACAAGTATATATTGTTTTCATTTCATTTCACTTTACTAACCTAATACACTTTCTAACCTAAACTCCATTAAAAGAAAACAAGAGAAGCTTGAGAGGAAGAAAGGAAAAGTAAAGAAAAGCTTGGATTTTAGTAAGTTTTCTTAACTTGCTATTAGAGAGGAAATTGTTCCTTATGTTCTAGGCTACATCTTGTGATGTTCTTATGCTATTATTTTCTTTATTCTTTGTGTTTTTGGTGAATGGAACTTTGATGAAAGGGTTGAGCATGTATAATGGAGGAAGCTTGTGGCTAGTGTAGTTATAAGTATTCTTTTATGGTTTTGGAAACTTTGTTGCTAATCTAGAGTTTTGACCCACTCTTAAATGACCTAGATTTGATCTTGAGTTGTTTCAATGTGTTGAGACTTTGGTTGGATGGAAGAAAGATGATTAAAGTAATTGATTTAACCATTGGTCTAATTTGTCCAATTTGAAGAAATTGAAAAATTAGGTTTTAAGACCACTTCCAAATTTGTGTGATTTTCATTTATGTTGTGTATAAGGATGTTTATATGATGCATATAAAGTTTCATGTTGATTGGATTTCATTTGGATGTGTCTTGAAGCATAGAAGTGCAAAATGCACACTTTGGCACCCTAATGGTGCTCTCGGCCAAATGATGATTTTTGGGGATTTTGGTTGCTTTTGGTGTGTTTGATGTTTTGAACATGCTAATTTCATCTTAGAAATGATTTAGAATCATCCAAAATTGATTTGAACAATTTCGGACTAAAATGAACAAAATACCAAGTGTAAGGGCAATTCGGTAAATTCACTTAAATATGATTTATTGAATTTTATTTCATATTTTGATTATTGGATAATTAAATAAATATGTTTATTTAATTAATCCGAGAAAAATTTTTGAAATCGGAAAATTTGATTTTCCACCGTTTCCGCTGCGTTACCAGATTTAGCCCCTAAAACCCTTACAGTTTGTTATTAGTGTTGTGTTTGCGGTTGTCTAGATAGTATTTTGGATTTGATCCGTAAATACTTAGACAACTCAGTAGCTGAAGCAAAATGTTGATGTTGCATCTGAGTCATATTGATGTAGAACTTAGTTTCTACAAAAATATGAATGATGCTGGCTAAGGGAAACAATTGGGTTTGTTTGACAAACTCAATATATCATAGCGGGCTTACTTGTTGTTGCCTACCTTTTGAGCGCTATGTGAGTTCTTGAGGGCCATGCGTGTATGATACACATTAAGATGTGTATATTATATTATGGATTGGCACTAGAGCAAGTGGGAGAAATTGTTAGGGTTAGTGCTTGGAGCGCCAATCCAGATCGTATTTATGTCCGATTCATGAATACCAGCAATACCTTTTTCAATAATATTACTTATTTATGGTTGCACCTCTTGTCTTTTATTATATATTTTCGATCTAATTCATTAGATTGAAACTAAATCGTGTTTAGTGATATATACATATTAGACAAAGACCCGATAATATATAATATAGTGCGCAATTACAATGTGGCTTGCAATTGACATTGGGAAGCGTCACTACAAAAATATATTATCAAATTAAGTTCTCGGTCAAGATTTACTGACACAAGTCGATTAGTAAAATCCGTTGAGACCAGTACATGTCGCATATCGAACTTGGTCCGATGGTTTATCCCAATGAACCATGAGTCTCGGGAGACTCGTATAGACGTGTAGGTGTTTATTTGATAAACACTGAATGACTCACCGAAGATTACCTAATAGATGGTACACCAACGTTAATAGGAATCTTCTTGGGTTGAGTAGCATAGTGATTCTTTGACTTGAGATACCACTGTGGATATATGAGTTATCCTCCACACTTAGATGGCAGTCACGTCACCGATCTATTTAGATCAGACCTCCGCCTGTTCGTTGGGTGTGGACTCATGCTCATGATATCCTGTGTGTATCAAGATATGATCCGTCAGTCCTGTTTATAGGGCATATGTATTCATTATATGATTAGCAGTCTGTTAAATCCATGATCGGGACCTAATCGTCATTTCCGAATAAATGTGTATTTATATTTAATATTTGATATTATTAAATACACATTAACTAAATATCAAATTGTGATATTTGACATATATATCATTAATATATGTATTTGAGATATTTGATGTAAATATAATACATATATTTAAGATATTTATTATTTAATTATTTAATTGTTAAATAATTAAATTAATTAATAAAATAAATATCTTAAGTAATGATTTAACTTTAAATGCAAGGAATAAGTGGTAACACTTGTTTCATTATTTTAATTGTTAGAAAATGGCAAGTTCCCATTGGTTCACTTGTTATTTGCTTTTAAAGTAATTGTTACAAAGTGTAACAAGTAACAATGACCAATTAAAATAAAACAAAAAATACATAGCTTATTTTTTTCTCCTTGGCAACTCTCTTGCAATTGCAAGGAAATAAATATAAGCAATTTTTTGTTTCATTTTTGAAAGAACACAAGGTTTTCAAAAATTGCTAAGTTAAAATTGAGAGAAAAAGTGAAGAACAAATAGAGAAAAGCTTGGAAACTTAGAGTTTTATAAGTTATTTCCAATTTTCTTCAACTAAGAAATTGTTTCTATGATTCTATGCTTCAACTTGTGTAGCTTAGAATTTTCTCTAATGTTAATTATGTGAAAGATTGTGTTGGAACTTGTTTGAAGGTGTTTAGCATGTATGATTAATTAATAAGCTAATTTGGAGTAATTAAGCTTATTTAATTAATTGGTAAATAAAGTTGTCATTCTAGAGTTGTTTAGCCATTCATAAATAACCTAGAATTGTTCTTGAGTTGTTTCATGATGGTGATACTTGATTGGTGTGGTATTGGATTGATTAAAGTGTTGAATTTTATCAATTTAGTGTAAATTGTGCAATTGGTGTAATTTGTGAAATTAGGGTTCTAAACCCATTCCAATTTTGGGGCTTTCCATATATGTGATTTATTTGATGTATATATGATGTATATTAAATTTTGGATTGATTGGATTTGATCTTGACATGTTTTGAACTAAAAATGATCAAATTGCAAATCCTGGAAAATCTTGGGACAGTTCGGCAATTTCAGAAAAATTTGGATTTTTGTTGAAAATTGTATTTTCATGTATTAGACATGTATAAATCATTTTTGGATTGATTTGGAATCACTTAATATGTATTTGACACATTTAAGGACCAAAATGATCAAAATAAAGTTTAAGGGTCTCACAGCAATTAATGATAAATCTGATTTTTCAGATAAAAATTCAATTTTTATTTATTGAGTAATTAGAATAAATTGGTTTATTTTAATCGCCTAATAAAAATATTTATCGGAAATTGTTTCGGAGTGAAAATGCGTGAAAACGGCGTTACCGGGTAATGGCTGCCCAAATAGTGAACTGGGCACTGTTCGGGCAGCCCACGAAATGTCCAAATATTTTTGGGCTGACCTAGGCAGTCCCCATGTGCATTGGTCGGTCGGTTCGGCTGGAAACACATTTAATGCTATTTTGTGGAAAAACGTTTTCGCAAAAGTTTCGCGATATTTCTATATTATTTATGTTATATGATATTGAATAAATATATTTAGGTGAATATGAATGAAATAAAATTGGATATTGAATAATTTATTCGTAAGTTTAAAATTTTTAAACTACAATTTCGCCCGAACCGCGCTCCTTCCGTTGCGCCTCCATGATATGACCCCAACATATACATTGGATGAAGAGAACATATTGTGTAATTTATTCTGGACAGATAGTGTTTCTCGATATGACTATCAATGTTTTGGCGTTTGATGCAACTTATAAAAAATATGAATACAATAAATCTTTGGTTGTTCTCGTTGGTGTTAATTACCATTGACGAACCAATGTATTTGCATTCGTATTACTTACATATGAAACTTTAGATGCTTACACATGGCTGCTTCAAACATTCCTTACTATTATGGAAAATAAGAAGCCTAAGGTTGTCATTACGGATGGCAACAAGGCAATATCAAAGGCTATTAAGACAGTTATGGTTAGTTATGCTCATCGATTGTGTTCTTGGCATCTTGAAAGGAATTCACATGCAAATGTAAAAAAAAGTGTATTCACTTCAAAATTTCGACACTTAATGTTAGATTCTATGTCTATTGATGAATTTGACAGGAAATGATTCACGCTAGTGTTTGAATTAGACCCGCAACAAAATATTTGGGTGTAAAAGATATGAGAAACATGCGAAATGAGCAAAGACATACTTGTAGGTTACTTTCTTTATATCAATGAGGACCAAAAAAAGGTGTGATAGCCTAAATAGCTACTTGTCGTGATTCATCCAACACAAGATGAAATTATATGATTTCATTCAACAAGTATTTTTTGCATTATATAACATTCGACATACAGAGGTAAAAGATGAGTTTAAGCCGAATCACACTAGACATGTACTAATGACTCAAATTCACAGTGTCGAAAACCATGCTGTTGAGATATACACAAAGCAAAAAGAGTATTTCATTAGGTTCGAAAAGAGGTATTTGGAGAGATTGACATAATAATAACCGAACGTGTGAATCTGCCTGATTCGATTCTCTACACCATTAAAAATTTTGAGAATAATGAAGTAACTTGTATAATGGTATACCATTTGAAAGAAAGTAAAATGTATTGTTCATGCCAGATGTTGAAGTCTTATGGTATTGTATGTAGACATATTTTTCATTTTATGAAGTTAGAGTCAATGGTTTAGTTATTGGGTATTTTGATTGTTTCCCATTGGATGAAATCTGCTAAGAATTCTCATTCACTGCATGTGAATACAAAAGCACCACACCTGGATAAGGAACTTTAAAAAATTGTAAGATTTGGCTCTTTGGAAAAACCATGTAAAAAATTATGTTTATTCTCTTGTAAGAATGAACATGCATACGCACAAGTATTTGAAGATTAACAAAATATATTGAGTTATTTGGTGGTATTGGTCATGCCGCGAAACCATTAAATAATGAAAGTTCTAATTTTCAAGACCTATTTATAATGAAGACCAAAGGCGGTATGGAAAATAAAATAAAAAATTTGGCAGTATGAAGCATTCGCCCTATAAAAGGATGAGATGACATTTCTAAGGATAATGGGTAAAAAAAATGATTGTGTAGTCAATGTCAATAGACAGGCCACATAAAACGTACTTGCCCAACAATGCCTTCAAATGATGAACAAGATTATTAAGGTGAACATAATATGGGTGTCCATAGATATAATGTAACAATTGGTAGTAATGTGTCATCTCAATCATATATTTTAGATTATTCAAGTGAACAAAATATAAGTGTCCATAGTTATAATGGAATCATTGATAATAGTTTTTCATCTCCAACACATATTCCAGGTTTTACGTTTGATATGAGGAATGACATATCGAATGTAATTAGAGAAATGGGTGGAAATGAATATTCCAACTGGTGGCCTCATGGAAACATATAATTCCAAATGGAATCATGCATGATAGTAACATCACTATGGATATATTTTTAAATACTTAATAATATAAATTTTGATTGTATACCACATATTCTTTGTTAATTACGACGACATCATCTTCCATAAATTTACAAATGTAAACTCCACAATCCAACCCGTTTGGTTATACAGGAACGCTACAACTGGGTGAGATTGTAAACTTGGAGAAAATTAATTGCTCCGAAGATGTAGCCATCATTTCAACATGGAGTACTACATCTAATATTTGTAGCTATAAACAAAACTAGCATTAAACCACTCTTGAATAGATGAAACATAAGTTTGAGTTACAACAATTAAACAGAGAGTACTTACAATCAATTTCATCAGATTTTTTCTTGCTTGTATTTTCTGAACATCAAGCAATAGATCCCAAATCCCATCTTGCTTGTCTTTAATTTTCACCACTAACAAAAACCAGTGGAAGTCTCCATCATGTATAGAAATGAAAATCTATGAACCACATGTAGGCCCAAAACTCATCATGTATTTCATAGTCTATTGTGTTAGTTTTATACATACAACATTAGCAAATACCTGCTCGTATCGGTGTATATTGCACATATAATGTTTAAAAACCTAGAATAACCTCTTGAATCCATCCAAATGTACCTTTGGTTGTGTAGCCAATTACTATAGATCGGTATATCATTTCATCAGTCAAGAAAATTAAGGTGAATTCTCTATGGGTGGTGCAATAACAAAATTATAATAACATAATAATCAGTACTCACAACATAATTGGTCGAAAGAAACCAATTGATTGACTAATCAAACTTCTTCAATAACTCTTTTAGGAAGTTCAACCAAGTCTCATACTTGATTTTCATGCATAGAATCCATTTCAGATTTCATGACTTCCTCTTATTTTCCCGAATATATCCAATATCGCTTGTTTATACGTAGTCAGATCCGTTTCCTCCAAAATGAGAACATCAAGGCTCACATCTGATGTTAAAAATAATCTCTTATGAGTCCATGATATTCTATTCGATCTATGTAGAACCTATATTGTAAATCCTTCACCTAGTAGGATCTCTGGTTCCATCTCAAGATCCTCTATATTGGGATCAAACTCTTCGAGTTCAATCTTTCTACAGTTCACACTTTCTCACAGAAATTCATTTTCAAGAAAAGTGACAAAACGAGCAACAAATACGTTTCATTGCTCAGAATCGTAGAATTGATATCCCAAAGAATTTTCAGGATATCCAACAAACCTATATTTATTCCCCCTGGGTGCTATTTTATCCCACTGCGCGACACTAACGTAAGCAAGACAACCCCAAATCTTTAAATATCTAAGATTTGGATTTGTACCGTACTATATCTGATAAGGGGTTGTATAAACAGATTTTGATGAAACTCTGTTAAGTATATAGGCAACAATATGTAAAGCGTAACCCCAAAGGTAATATGGAAGATCTATATAGCTTATCATAGATCGTACCATATCCAATAAATTATAATTTCTCCATTCAGACACACCATTGTATTGATGAGTTTTTGATGGGCTATATTGGGTGAGAATCTCATTATCCTTTAAATAACTTCTAAATTTGTCGCTCATAAATTCACCACCTCGGTTTGATCGAAGACCTTGATGAATTTATCGGTTTATTTTGCTATTTCATTTCAGAATATTTTAAACTTTTCAAATATTTCTGATTTATGTCTTATCAAATAGACATATCCAAATTTCGACTTATCGTTAGTGAAAGTCACGAAGTAAGTTGAATCATCATGAGTGACATGATTCAATGGACCACACACATCACTATGTACTAGTTCTAATAAATCTTCAGCATGGTGTCCAACACCAAGAAATGAGGCCTTTGTCATTTTCCCTTAGATACATGACTTACAAATCGGATAAGGATCTAAGTTAAGATCTTCAATCAAACCATCCTTAACCAATTTTGATAGGCATCTAACACTTATGTGGCCTAATCTCATATTCCATAATCCAGTATTATTAATTTAGATCTTTTACTTGTGTTTTCCTCTACATTAAAGACATTTCGATATGTTTCCAAAATATAATGACCGTTAGATAAAGAACATTCAAATATCAAATAGCTGTCTTTATTATATAATCATAAAACAATATCTTTAATATTTATTTTATTTTATATCTCTCTTTATCCAATATCGGTAATGATATTATCTGTCTAATAAGAGAGGGAACATAATAACAGTCATGTAAAATTAATTTACATCCATTAGGGAGATCTAGAACAACTATTCTTATTGCCTTAACATCCAATGCCTCGCCATTCCCAACTCAAAGCTAGATCTTCCCTTTTTAAGCCTTCTTTTAACTCTTATAGCTTGCAAGGAGTTACAAATATGAGTGGGACTACCAGTGTCTAACACCCAACCATTATTTACATCGAAGACTAATGAGTGTCAATAATAGGAAAAATACAAAGCGTACTTGAGGTTCTTGCTTTTCCATTCAGCTCTGGACAATCACATTTCCAGTGTCCAGACTTCTAGCAATGTAGACATGTATCACGAGTTATATGCGGTCTTGCAGTTTGTTTCTTGGAGTCTTTCTTCTTATTTCCCATTTTAATCTTCTTAGACTTCCTAGAATTCTTTGATGAGCTTGCTCCACCATGGAGGTCAAAGTGGGATTCCCTTTTGTAACGACCGGAAATCCCGACTACTATTACATTGTGAGACGAATATTATATAACATATTATGTTTGAGCACATATATATTCATGGAACGACTTTGGGGATAATCGGTGGATTCCTCGAAATTCCAATACAAAACTGTATTATGTTCCACTCCGAATAACCCATGGTATTTGGCCGGTAACTTTCTTATACAAACTCTGATTCTTATGAAATCTATATCCCCTGAAAGCTAAGATCAAGACCTACAACTTCTACGTTGTACATGTTTCCAAATTCAGATCAGAAACTTGTCAAATATATAGATCAAAAATTCAATTAGAAGAATCTTAAATCTTCTCCACATTTCCACATTTTTCTCCATTATTCCAAATATCAAATAACCCCACCTATATAAAGAGAACATTATTCACCAATTCATAAAATTAGAAAAAAAAAAAGAAAGAAAAAGACGTGAATGAAAGAAAGAAGAAGAAGAATGAGGAGAAAAGAAGAAGAAAAAGAGAAGAATAAGAATAAGAAGAAGAAGAATAATAATAATAAACTAGAAAGAAAGTGGTAGATTTCCACCCGAGCCAAGTCTAGGAAGATAAAAGAGAGCATGAAAGCCCTAGTTGTGAAGGTGGAATATGATTCAAGGTAAGAAAATGATCTTGACCCAAATTTTTGTATATTGAGTTTTGATGTTTTGATGATAATAGTATGTTGGTGATTTGATTGTGATGATGAATGAATGATGATTGTGTTAGGAAATGGTGATTGTGGGAAACCCTCAAATTGTTAAATTTTGGTTATAAACTAATAGAGTATATAAAATGGATGTGAGTAAATATTGAGAATGATATTGATGGTGTTTTAGATAATCATTAAGGCTATTTGCTTGTGTGGAATGAATGGGGGAAAATGTTGAGCAAATTGATTATGAAAGTAAGAAGTTAAGACCAGAATTTGGTCTTGCGTCGCGACTCAGAACGCTACGTGTCGTGACGTGAATTGGGAATTTCCCAAAAATGCTTCTGGATTGATGCGCGTCACGACGCGAAAGATCGTGTGTCACGACGGGTACTGGAAATGTTTGGGTATGTTTCTGGATGATGCGTGTTGCGACGCGCAATGTCTTGTGTCACGACGCATGATAAAAAGTTTACCCAAATCAGTTTTGAATTATCCCAATTCCACCTTAGCATATTAGAGGTCGTCTTACAGGTCTCGTAACAGTTTGTATACATACCTTACATCAAGACACTAGCACGATAAGCCTTATAGATAAAACATATTGATGTATTAATAAGCTTAGCTAAGTTCCGAAGCTCATTTTACAACGTATAAGCTAATCAAGTTTCCGATTATAGGTTGTCCACAGGAACCATGATCTTTCTTCGATGAGGGGACTCAGTGCCAGCCAAATTCCAAAATCTGTGAGTGGATATTTTCTTTTAAGTTGATTTTCATTATGTTGTTGCTTAAATCATACTTACTTTTCGCTTTTAGTGTGTTAGCCAGTTTTATTATCAGTTATATTTTGTTTAGCATGTTTAAAAAATGATTTAGGAAATAAATATTTTTAAACATGAGATTTATGTTTTCGAGGCATGGAGGAAAAACCCACCTCAGTATGTAACTTGTTACAGACTTGGAATTGATGGATGACATGTGCACATATAGATAACTGGGGGGATGACGATACATAACTGACCGGTGTTGTCACACGCGTATAACGCAAGTGCACATATCGTTCAAGAAGTATAAAAAGTATCGATCCCACGAGGACTTAATACCTAAGCTATTAATTTATGAAGCCAAATAATTACAAGTATCTAACAGATTGATTGTTTGATTTGATGATGACTTAAACTTAAAAACTAGTAAATAAAATGGCGCAAAAGTAGGTTGAGGAAAATTCGAATTTATAAAACTATCTAGGGTTGTGAATCTTTCCAATATCTTTTTAAAGATGAAGTGGTTATCATATGGTTGTGTAATATATTGGTTTACTAACCTGGAACACAAAATTATGCAAAAGCCTATGCTGATGGTCGGATGCAAATACCCAGTGTAACCCAATTAATCATATGTCTATGTCAACCAAGTTACCTGAATTCATTAAGATTAAGTTCCAATTGTGGTTACCCCCGCCCGACAAGTATATGTCTATCCTGTAAGGAAATCTATTAAAGGATTATCTATCCTCAAAGAAGATCGTGGGCTATTAAGTCTAAGGCTGAAACCTAAAATTCATTCGTCAAGTTTATTTTAAGTTTACAAGATCAATCTTATTAGCGGCCAGTTAACAAGACACATTAAGCTTAAGACTTAATAACTAAACCTTTATATTACCCAAATTATAAAATAACCCTTTATAACCCGGTGATATTGGAATTCATCATAACCCCAGATAACGGACTTAGCTACAACACATATTTACGACTAGTAAAAACTTAAATAAAATAAAAGACATAAGTAAATGATGGAAATTAAAAAGGAAAAGTACAATAAAAGAAAATGTTGGGGTTAGAGGATCCACTTCTATTACTACTATTTTAGATATCTTTATTAATATAATATATTAACTTGTGTGATATTACCAACCATCCATATAGGCGGTATCCTGATTAAGTCAAATTAATAATTGATTACCAACCGACCAACTCGGCGGTATCCATGCTTAGTCAGGTTAAAACCAATTTATAATTAATTACCAACCGACCAATATAGCGGTATCCTCATTAAGTCAGGTTTTAAATAGTTATTATATTATAATTAAGGGAGATTAATCTAAATAGCAATAATAAAAGTTTTACCTTTTACCCCAGCAGAGGGGAGTTACCTCCTCATTACTGAAAAGTAAAAACTGAAAAAGTAAAGAAAGGAAATTACTGTGCGTAAAAATAAAATTAATTACAGAACTGAAATTAAACAAATAAGATACAATCTTCTTAGTATTCTTAAGGAATTACAGAGAAGAATGTATGAATCTGAAATGAAAATTTCGAGGTGAATTTACAGACGTCGATAGGCCTTCCGCATCGCGACGCGCAAGTGCCGTAAATTGCGGCGACATTTACGGATCGGCTGACACGTGTCTGTTAGATAATTATGACCCATAACATCACTATTTTATAAAGAACATGATGTTCTTGTACAAAATTAACTATGTGACAAGGGAAATTGATCTTTTATCATTTGTAATTGGATTACTGGATATATAAATGATAAAAGTCCACATGATTAGTACCAGATTAATAAGATATGAGACAATATTAATCCACGTAATTTTTAATCATTAAATATCCCTAGTCATAGTATTATCGAGACTAGACATCGATAATGCGGATTAGGCTAGTATTACACTTGTGCGCATTATGGAAGCTTAAAGACATAGTTATCATATATTTGGGTATTGAAAACTCATGCAAGGGTGATAGGAGGTTCTGTTTGCTGATGGTACGGGAACAGCTTCACTCTGGATAGATCCATCGGAATCTCATTGGTAGTATGACTATATGTCTATGGGAATCTGAATCAGGGTAGGTGTATATGGTCTTAACCTGAGACTTGCATCGCTAATACTTGCGACAATCATATACTTTGGTTTTGGTCGTCCGGGGCTTTAACAAGTTCTGTGTACGCCTCTTCTGGGTATACTGAGAATCATAGTGTATTGGGTGTAATGTCAATATGAAAGTATCACTTCAGTCATATGAAGATGATTATCACGTAGGGATACAAAACTGGTACTCTATAGTGCTATATCCATCGGGAAAGTATGACTAGGTCATGACTTTCCGATCATAAAGAGACTAGTTGCTAGTGATCCGATATATGCTTCGAACGGGGCAGACACAACTCCAGCCCCAGACCTAGCATGTGATATCCGATACTGGATCGTAATACGCAATACAATGTATACTACGCCTGATACAAATTATATATATTCCATGTTGAATATATTTCTGGAGAATTGGGTAGGCATGGTGTTTTGCTAGAAGGCAACCATGTCTTGTAAATCGGTAAGAACGTGGTACCGGGTACGGACATGTTCGGATAGTCCGATGACCGTATTTACTGCCAACATATCCAAGAATCTCTTTGGTCGCTTCCCAAAGATTCACCGATGACATTTGACTCGAACAGAATTAATCTGAGATTAATTATGAGAGATAAAATTAATCTGGGATTAATTACGGAAAGAATTAATCTGAGATTAATTATCAGAGAAAGAATTAATCTAGGATTAATTGCGTCGAGAATTTATCTGGGATTAAATTCATCGAGATGAGAGAACGCGATTAATTTGGAATTAATCGGCAAAGTAAATTTAATAGTGAAATTGGATTTTACTATTTAATTTAATTATTGGGCTAAAATAATATATTAGATATATTAATTGAAATTGGATTTCAATGCGGCATTAAATTGGATTTTAATTCTAGCGAACGAATTAATTTAGAATTAATTCGCAAGTGACTTCCGTAATAATTTTACTGGGTATTATTATTTAATTAAATTAGATTTAATTATGAAGCGACAGAAAATTCATTTACTCGGATTAAACGAACCGGGCCCAAGTGTGTTGTGTAAGCCAACTAAATTTGGAATTTAAATGGGTGGGACCCATGCTTACATCAACTTCTCAAACCTACCAAGTCAACACACACCAACTTTTTGTATATGTTTTGTTTTTGAAAACAAAGTGTAAACTATTCACTCTCTCCCTCACATCTCTCTCTTGGCCGAATACATGCTCCTTTGAGGAGAAAATTTTTCTTTCAATTTTTTATCAAAGCTAGCACTTTTGGAGTCAACTAAGGTGATAGGGAAACTCACCCTTGAGTTTGGAATTCAAATCAAAGGCTTGAAGCTTCCAATAAAGAAGAAAAAGTCTTGAACTTCATCCGATCAAAGTAAGTATTCCGCAACTTTCTTGATTAATTCACACAATAATCACGCTTAGAGATCTCGTGGCATGTCTAGGACACTAACAATGGTATCTAGAGCCATCCTAAGTTTGATTTGAATTCTAGGGTTTATGGACTTTAATTTGGGATTTTTGCTTGGAGTTTGAAAATGCCTAAATTGATTGTGTGGTTATGTTTATATGATGTTGAATTGGATTTGTGAAAAATTGATTAGATCAAAAATCCCAAAATCCTTTGACATGGCCGAATATACCCTAGGTTGTGCTCATGGTGAATTTTTGAAATTTGACAATTAGATATGTTAATTGGCATGAAATGAATGTTAAATGTTGATTTAATTGGATTGAATCAAATTACATGATGAATTCTTGTCAAAACCGCGAGCTATAAGCATGTAGAATGAATTGTTTTGCTTCAATTTGTGTTGGACATGAATTGGAATTAAAGAGCATGATTAATTGGATTAATTAGTGTTTTGGAAACATTAGATTAGTTGATTAATTATGTTAATTACACTTGAATTGGGCTTAATGGGCTTGGTTGGGCCAAGTTTGGTTTTGGTCAATTGGGTTGGATCCAATTGGGCCTAAAACCATTTCCATAAAGTCCAAATATGATAATTGGGCCTTTAATAATTTAATTGGGCTCAATGGGCCAAAATTGATTTTGGGCAAAGCGTGATTCCTTATTGGGCCTTGGCATCTTAGGTTTGATCCATAATGGCCAAAGCCCACGCCTAAAGAATTAAATGAAAGCCCATTGGACTTTAATATAATAGTATTGGATACTAATTGGGCCTTTGAGACCCAATTGGATGGGATTTGGAATCCAAGTCTTTAAGGCACATAAATAAGTGTAATTATCTAATTTGGAATTAAATATGAATTAGTATTGGATAGAATTTAAATTGGATTTAAAATTATAGTTCAATATAATTCAAGAATACGTACTTTGAGCATTTATTCTTAAACGAGTTGGACTCGCGCAAATCAAATCGTTGTTTGAATATTGGATGGTCATTAATTCAAAGATTAATTAATTAGATTAGATTGATTGAATAACATGCTATGTGTGAATACTTGGATGTATAGTATGAATAATGTATATCAGATGGATATTAGAAGGGTGAGGGCAATTTGGAAATTGTTGTAATAAATTTAGAATTTATTTAAATTGAACCTGCGTGTCCAGCCTATTATCTCTATTCTCTTTGTATTTCTCTTCTCACCAATTCCCCTCAATTCAAATGAGGTTTCTTTAATGTATTATGTATTTGGATAGAAGTGAGAATAGTGCTAGCGGAGAGAGGAAATAGAGAGATTTATTCTATGGAATAAATTGTTTTATATATCCATCCGCATATCATTATTAATTTATTTCGCGCCTTATTATGATTTTAGAATGCATGTTTAAGGGTGTATGATGAGACCTAATCAAAGATAATAAATTGGTTGCCAATTACGCGAAAAAACCCTCATCAAATATTAAACGTTTTTCATTCCATTGAGTGGTTCTCTCTCAAGATCCAAGATTGGCATTGGTTTGTTGGCCAAAGTCAAGACCATTGTCCATCGCGGATGTGTTTGAACCACGAAAGCTTTGTTCCATATCTCATGTCTTGGGAGGTTGTGACTTGTTGGCCAAAGTCAAGGTCACTTCTAGTTCATCGACGTCGATTACGAAGCTTTCCCACTGTCAATGGGTCCCGCTTAACTGGAATCATTAAGTTTGTTAAGCCTAAGCCAAAGCTTAATTGATTAAGAGGAAAAAGTTTAGGAAATATATTGGATATATTTACATATATTGGATATATGTTTTGGACTTGGAGATCCACCTACCGAATCTAGGAATTGGATGGGATCCAATTGATCTTAGAGATCTACCTAGTTAAGTTTCATACAACTTGTTGGCCAAAGTCAAGGTTGTGTGTTATTTAACGGGATTCTAGCTCACTAGGAAACTAGGTTTCCCGAGTACTCCACAGAGGGTTAGAGGCTCACCGAAAAATAGAGGGAGGCAAGTATTAAATTTGCAATATTCGTTTAGATACTTGCCAATACGCGCTCATTTTATTTTTCGTCATTAATTTTATATATATATATATATTAGTTGGACTAATATTCAATTGTTGTTTTAATTGAACAGTTGGACTGTATTCAAACTGCTTCATTTGTAGTTGGTTATATAGTTATACTATAGTAATCAATACATTTGAAATTAACCAATCATTTATAGTTGGTTATATAGTTAGACTATAGTAATCATTAAATTTGATTGTACCCGAAATCGTTGATTGGATAGTTGGAATATAGCAATCAAGATGACCTGAACGATTAGCGTCAAATGACATAATCCTGGGTGAAAATGTCTTTAACGGCGTAAATTTTCAGATTGGGAAATGAATCTCAGGATAGTCCTGAGCCCGGAGTTGAGCAAATAGTAGAGCAAGAGCTTAGAAAGAATCATCGTGATGATAACTTTAGTGCTCAATCTGTTATGCTTGTTGCAATGACTCTTTAATTTCGTCGTCAGAACTAAGGATTAGATCCTTATACCATGATGTTGAAATTAGAGGATCTTCATAGATCTATTCTTAGATCTTAGAAGTAAGCATTGCAAAAGAAGCTCTTTCGCTCGCGTATGTCAGAGGGTACATCTGTCGAGCACTAGGTGTCGCAGATGATTACTGACATCGAACAGCTAGGTTAGCTGAGCATTACCTATGCGGCCGAGACTTATATAGATTTGATCTTACAGTCTCTGCCCAATTGCTAGGCGGGTTCATCATGAACCAAAAGAGAAAAATTCTTGGAGAGTTAATGGCTATGCTCAAGGAGGCAGAGCTAGAGCTTCTAAAAGGGCAAGAAGCGCAAGGCGCATTTTACTTCGACATCCCAAAAGGCCAAGACTTAGCCAAAGGCTTCTGGGGTTTGAAGAAAAGGGCAAGGCTAAATCGTCACAGTCTTTTGGGAAGACAAAAGACATATCCCAAGATGTCTGCCTAAATTGTGGCAAACATGGTCACTGGAAGCGTGACTACTGTATGGATAAGGCAGACATGAAGGAAGTGAAGGCGGGGCAAGGCTCCGGCTTCATTTAAGTTTGTTATAAATATATCCACTACCAGTTTTAAAATTGGATTTTGATACTGGATGTGGAACATACATATGTAATGATGTGCAGGATCTGCTGATTAGCAGGATACTGGCTTCAGATAAGATCAACCTAGAAGTCGGAAAAAGGACGAGAGTCGCTGTTTTGGCCATAGGAACCTAAGTTTTGGAACTGCCCTTGGGGTATGTACTTAAATTAGGAGACTGTTATAATGTACCTAGTTTGACTAAGAACATTATCTTTGTATCTAGTTTAATCTGTTGGGGGTAAACCTTTATGTTCCAGAACACTAGGTGTTTTGTTTATAAAGATGATATTGAGATATACACATTAGATGTGAATAACATTATTTATATTTCGAATATAAATGATTCTCAAACATATAACATGACAAACAAAAGGCTCAAACTGAGTAAATCAAATGAGACTTATTTGTGGCATTGTTGTCTGGGACACATTAACAAGACTCGTATATCCACGCTTTTGAAGAATGGATACTTGGATGGATTTGATTCTAAATCATATGATGTCTGCGAATCTTGTTTATTAGGAAAAATGCCTTAAACGCCTTTTAGTAGTAAAGGTGTACGTGCCACCGAGCTGTTAGCCCTCGTTCTTGGAGACGTATGTGAGCCCATGTCTAGATAGGCTAGAGGTGGATATCAATACTTCGTAACCTTTACGGATGTTGCATCGCGTTATGGTTGTGTGTATCTTAAGAAACACAAGTCAGAAACTTTTGAGAAATTGAAAGAGTTTCGACACGAAGTAGGAAAAATAGACCGGTAAAAGTATTAAAACATTAGGGTTGGACCATGGTGAATAATACTTAAACATATGAGTTTCAAGATTACTCGAAAGAGTATGGTATTTTTCCACAGTGGACTCCTCCTAGAACACCTCAATTTGACGATGTGACCGAACAGAGAAACCGAACTTAGTTGGACATGGTAAGGTTAATGATGAGTCGCTCTGAGCTACCAATTTCCTTCTAAGGATACGCATTAAACAGTGTAATACTTATTTTGAATAAGGTTTCGTCAAAGTCTGTTGGACAGACTCTATATTAGATATGGACAGGAAAGAAACTAGGTTTCTCATTCCTGAAGATTTAGGGATGCTGGGCATGTTAAACATTTGGATGGTACCGAACTTGAACCCAAATCGGATAAGTGCCTATTTGTAATTGGTTATCCTAGGGAAACTAAAGTATAGTACCTATACAACTCACAAGAGAATAATATAATTGTTGCTCTCCATGTGGTTTTCCTAAGAGGAATTCCTATATGCAGTGGTAAGTGGGAGGAAAGTAAAACTCGATGAAAATTGGAGTAATACTGTTCCTAGCATAGATCCCTTATGGAACATGAACAGTCCATCAGGGATGAGACTGTTCCACGATATTCTAATACACAAGAACCACATAAGTCAGAGAGAGTCAGAAAACAACCTGGGAGGTATGGGTTCTGATCTCACCTCATGTAGATATTAATCTTATTGAGGAAGATGGACCGACTACGTATGAGGAAGTGATACAAGGTATCGACTCCTTTTATGGCAAAGTGCCATGAAGTCCGAAATGGATTTCATGTATACGAACCATATTTGGATACTGGTTGATGCACCAGAAGGCGTTAAACCTATTGGTTGCAAATGGTCTTCAAGGAAGACTGACATGGATGGCAACATACAAACGTACAAAGCTAGGCTTGTAGCGAAAGGGTATCGTCATCAACATGGTGTTGATTACGATGAAACCTTTTACTCGTTGCCATGATTAAATCCATTCGGATAATGCTTGCTATTACTGCATATTTCGTTTATGAAATATGACAGCTGGACTCCAAAACCGCTTTCCTTAATGGAAACCTTTTGGAGGATGTTTGTATGCAACATCCTGAGGGTTTTATCGTGCCAAAACATGCAAACAAGGCTTGCAAGTTAAATCGATCCATTTATGGATTGAAGCAAGCATTGAATTCTTGGAACCATCATTTTGATGTAATCATAATGGTATGTGATTTAATTCAAAATGAAAATGATTCTTGTGTATATAAGAGGGTTAGTGGGAGCGCACTGACATTCATTGTCATTAAGTTGATGATGTATTGCTTCTCGGCAATAACATTCCTATACAATAATCGGTGAAAGCTTGGCTTTCATTAAAATTCTCCATGGAATACTTGGGAGAGGCAACCTTTATTCTAGGAATAAAGATCTATGGGATAGATCTAAAAATTATTGGCACTCTCCAAGAGCCCGTACTATGTTAGACATGTACGTGACCTGGTGTGTCATATGCTTTGAGCATCTGAAGTCACAATCAGGCCAATCCAAGTGATGGTCACTGGATTGATGTAAAGAACATCCTTAGGTATCTTAGACGAACTAAGGATGCATTCTTAATCTATGGAGAAGGAGAACTTGAAGTGACTAGGTTCACCGACGCAAGTTTCCTAACCGATAATGACGACTGTAAGTCACAATAAGGGTACATATATTGGGTTCTCTAAGAACATGCCAAGGATCTATTAAGCATAAATTTGTGTGAATTAACAAAGTAAGTTGCGGAAATATACTCACTTTGATCAGCTAAAGGATGTAGAGAATACAAAAATTTCCAACCTTTGTGTAGTGCTCCAATCTCCTCTTTGTATGAATGGTGAACTTCAAGCTTGAACTTTGAATTCCAAACTCAATGGGAAAGATTCCCTAACACCTTTGTAGACTCATTTATGTGCTAGCACTTAAGAAATTTTGCAGCAAAATTTCCAAGAGGGGAGAAGCAACTCACGGTAATAGCTTAGAGAAAGGAGAGAGATTTTGATTTTTTTGTGTTGTGTAATTGTAAAAATGAATTTCCAAAAGTCAATTACCTTTTACCAAAATCAAGTTTGGTAAATGTCATTCCAAATGACAAAAGTTGTCTTACAAGTTACCAAAAAATCTTCACTAACTTCCATCACCAAAAAGTAAGTGAGGTTGACTAGTGATGTGACTTTATGTGGGCCCCACTTTAATTTAAAATCTGAGTAGGCCCGCAAAATACATATCGGGATCGGGTTCGGTAATTTCGAATGAACGAATTTTCCATTGTGACTTAATTAAATCAAATTTAATTAAATAATTATGCCTAGCAAAATTACTATTAAAGTCGCTCATGAATTAATTCTAAATTAATTCGTTTGCCCGAATTAAAATCCAATTTTAATTCCGCTTCGAAATCTAATTTCATTTAATATATCGAATATATTATTTTAATCGATTAATTCCAAATTAATCGTTATCTCTCTTCTATTCGAATTTTATCCTAGATTAATCCTAGATTAATTTTCTCTCTCTTATAATTAATCCCAGATTAATTCTATTCGAGTCATACGTCATCGGTGAATCTTCGGGAAGCGACCCATGAGATCCCTGGATATGTTGGCAGTAAATACGGTCATCGGACTATCCGAATACGTGCGTACCCAGTTCCACTTTCTTATCGATTTACAAGACATGATTGGCTTCTAGCAAAGCACCGTGCCTACGCAATTCTCCAGAAATATTCTTTTAAGGAATATGTAATCTTTGTCAGGCGTAGTATACGAAGTATTGCGTATTACGATCCAGTATCGGTTATCACATGCTAGGCCTAGGGCTGGAATTGTGTCTGCACCGTACGAAGCATATATCAGATCTCTGGTAACTAGTCTCTATAATCGGATAATCATGACCTAGTCATATTATCCCGATGACTGTAGTACTTAAGAGTACTAGTTCCGTATCCTACGTGATCATCATCTCCATATGACTGAAGTGATACTTCCATCTTGACATCACACTCAATACACTACGATTCTCAGTATACCCAGAAGAGGCGTACACAGAACCTGTTAAAGCCCCGAACGACCAAAACCAAAGTATACTGATTGTCGTAAGTATTACCGATGCAAGTCTCAGGTTAAGATCAAATACACCTACCCTGATTCGGATTCCTATAGACACATGGTCATACTACCAATGGGATTCCGAGGGGTCTATCCAGAGCGAAGATGTTTCTGTACCATCGGTAATCAGAACCTCCTATTACACTTGTATGAGTATCCAATACCCAAATATATGAGAAATATGTCGTTACGCTTACATAACACGCACAAGTGTAATACTAGCTTATTCCGCATTATCGATGTCCAGTCTCGATAATACTACGACTATGGATATTTAATGATTAACCTTACGTGGATTAATACTGTCTCATATCTTATTAATCTGGTACTAATCATATGGACTTTTATCATTTATAAATTCCAGGTAATCCAATTACAAATGATAAAAGAGTAATTTCCTTTATCACATAGTTAATTTGTACAACAACGCAATGTTCTGTACAAATAGTGATGTTATGGGTCATAATTGTCCAACAATCTCCCACTTGGCCTATAGCCAATCACTCAAGTGTCCTACACCTGAACTATGTATGGGTCGCTCAAACTTCTGCTGAGAAACAGCTTTCGTCAGCGGATTTGCAAGGTTATCATCTGATGCGATTTATTCGATCGTCACATTGCCATGATGTATGATCTTACGAATTAGATGAAATAGTTGAAGTACATACTTAGATCATTGAAGAGACCGTGATTCCTTAGCCTGTGCTGTAGCCCAGCTCAGCTGCTAACAGAACTACACCTAATCCAATTAGGATTATATAGATCCAAAAATGCTTCTTTTGCTGCCTCAACTGCAACAATGTTCCGCTTTTGTTATTTATTCGGCAACAGTATCTTGCTTGGAAGATTTCCAGTTCACTGTTCCGTAATTCAAATTAAATATGTACCCTTATTGCGACTTAAAGTCGTCTTTGTCGGTTTGGAAACGTGCAGCGGTGAACCTAGTCACCTCAAGTTCTCATTTCCCCATATTTACAGAAAGCATCCTTAGTTCATCCAAGATACTCAAGGATGTTCTTTACATCAATCTAGTGACCATCAACTGGATTGGCCTTATAACGTCTATATATGCTCTAAGCATATGAGACATCAGGTCACATACATTTCAAAAAAACGTACGAGCTCTGTGAGGGTTATCAGCAGCTTTCTAGATCTATTCCAGTAGATCTTTATTCCTAGAATAAAGCCTGTTTTTCCCAGGTTTTCTATGGAGAATTTTAATGAAAGCCAAGCTTTCACCGATTGTTAACTTGGGAATGTTATTGCTAAGAAGCAATACATCATCAACTTATAGGATATTCATTGTCAGTGCGCTCCCACTAACCTTCTTATATACACAAGAATCATATTCGTTTTGAATGAAATCATATACCATTATGATCTCATCAAAACGTTGGTTCCAAGAACGTCATGCTTGCTTCAATCCATAAACAGATCGATTTAACTTGTAAACATTGTTTGCATGTGACCGGTGTGTAATCATACACGTATAACGCAAGCGCACGTATCGTTCAAGTAGTATAAAAATATCGATCCGACGAGGAATTAATTCCTACTGTTGTTATTAATTATTGATACTATTTATTTACAGGTATCTAATTATAGGAAGAAAAGACTGATTGCTTTTGTTGGTTGAATGTGGATTTGATAAATAAAATACTTAAAGACACAAATGAAAATACTAAGGAAAATAACAAAATACTCAAAGATCTAGTGTTGTGACTCCACACAATATTAATATAAAGATGAATGGATTCTCTTATATATGTGTAATAAATTAATTTGCTAACCTGGAACACGAAGATATGCAAAAGCCTTTGTCGCTGGTCAGATACAAATACCCAGTATAACCCAATTGAACCATATATCTATGTCAACCAAATTACCTAGATTCATTAAGATTAAGTTCCAATTATGGCTACCCCCGCCCGACAGGTATATATGTCTATCCTGTAAGGAAATCTATTAAAGGGTTATCTATCCTCAAGGAAGACCGTGGGCTATGAAGTCTAAGGCTGAAACCTAAAATCTCTATGTCTAGTTCATTTTAAGTTTACCACATCAATCTTATTGGTGATCAGACAACAAGAAGCATTAAGCTTAAGACTCAATAAACAAACTAAAGAATTACCCAATAAATAATTAAATCAATTATTAAGCCTAGTAATATTGTGTTTCATCACTTCCCTAGAATAAAAATAAAATGCTGGGGATAGGGGATCCACTTTTAGAAATCTCAAATTATTATAATATGGAAATTGCCAGTATTATCCAATTAAGTTGAACCAGCCATAAAGACAGTGTTATTATTTATCCATAAACCAACCATATAGGCGGTAATTATCTGTCACCTAAAGACCAGCCATATAGGCGGTGTCACATTATGTTACATAATTAAAACCACCCATTAAGGTGGAATCAACTTTTAATTCATATTATTAAATCACAATTTCCATATTATAATTGAAGTGAGATTAATCTACCTTTACTATTTCTAAATTAGAAATCTCCCTTATTATAATATATAAATCTGCGTGATATTTACCAACCAGCCATATAGGCGGTATCCTGATTAAGTCAAATTAATAATTAATTACCAACCGACTAACCAGGCGGTATTCTCATTAAGTCAGGTTAAAACCAATTTATAAATAATTACCAACCAACCAATATAGCGATATCCTTATTAAGTCAGGTTTTAAATAAATTATATATTATAATAAAGGGAGATTAATCTAAATTATAAAAGTAAGAAGCTTCACCTTTACCCCAGCAGTAAATTAACTACTGAACATAAAAGAACAAAAGGAAAATAAAATAAAATTTTATTACAAAAAGTAAAAGTACATAATTAAAAATACTAAATGTAAAAATGCTTAATTTAAATTACAAAAACTTAAACACACAAGATGCAATCCTTAAAGTCCTTACAAAACTCAAGGAATGCATGATTTGAATTCTGAAATCGAGCTGAATTTATAAGCGTCAGTAGGCTTCGGGCGTCGCGACGCGCAAGGCTTTGATTACTATAGTCTAACTATCGAATCAACGATTTCGGGTACAATCAAATGTAATGATTACTATAGTCTAACTACATAACCAACTATAAATGATCGGTTAAATTCAAATATATTGATTACTATAATCCAATTATATAATCAACTATAAATGAAGTAGTTTAAATACAGTCCAATTGTTTAATTAAAACAACAATAGAATATTAGTTCAACTAATATATATAAATTTTTTAATGATGAAAAATGAAATGAGCGCGTATTGGCAAGTATCTAAACGAAATTGCAAATTTAATACTTGCCTCCCACTACTTTTTGGCGAGCCTCTATCCCTTTGTGGAATACTCGGGAAACCTAGTTTCCTAGTGGGCTAGAATCCCATTAAATAACACACAACCTTGACTTTGGCCAACAAGTTGTATGAAACTTAACTAGGTAGACCTCTAAGATCAATTGGATCCCATCCAATTCCTAGATCCAGTAGGTGGACCTCCAAGTCCGAAACATATATCCAATATATGCCAATATATCCGATATATTCCCTAACCTTTTTTCCTCTGAATCAACTAAGTCTTGGCTTTGGTTCAACAAGCTTAATGAAACCAGTTAATCGTGACCCATTGACAGTGGGAAAGCTTCGTAATCGAGGCCGATGAACAAGAAGTGACCTTGACTTTGGCCAACAAATCACAACTTGCCCAAGGCGTACGATATAGAACAAAGCCTTCATGATTCAAGCACATCCGCGATGGACAAAGGTCTTGACTTTGGCCAACAAACCAATGCCAATCTTGGATCTTGAGGAGAATCACTCAATGGAAGGAATAACGTTTAATATGAAATGAGGGTTTTTGTCGCCCTTGGCAACCAATTTATTATCTTTGATTACGTCTCATCATACACCCTTAAGCATGCATTCTAAAAGCATAATAAGACGCGAATAAAATTAATAATGATATGTGGATGGATATACGATACAATTTTGTTCCTAGAACAAATCTATTCCTTTCCTCTCCCCGGTTAGAACTATTCTAACTTCTACCCAATTACATAATACAATAAAGAAACCTCATTTATATTGAGGGGAATTGGTGAGAATAGAATTACAAAGAGTCAAGAGATAAAGGCTGGACACGCAGGTCCAATTTAATAAATTCTAAATTTATTACAATAATTTCCAAAATTGCCCTCACCCATCTAATATCCATCCAATATACATTATTCATACAATACATCCATGTATTCACACAAAGCATGTTATTCAATCAATCTAATCCAATTAATTAATCTTTGAATTAAGTGATGATCCAATGTTCAAACAACGATTTGATTTGCGCGAGTCTAACTCATTTAAGAATAAGTACTCAAAGTGCGTATTCTTGAATTATATCGAACTACAATTTTAAATCCAATTTAATTTGTATTCAATACTAATTTATATTTAATTCCAAATTAAATAATTACACTTAATTATGTGCCTTTTAGACTTAGATTCTAAATCCAATCTTAATGGGTCTCAAAGGCCAATTAACATCCAATGTCTATTTGATTAAAGTCCAATGGGCTTTTAATTAATTTCTTAAGGCATGGACTTTGGCAACCAAAACCCAATAAGGAATCACCTTTTGCCATTAAATTAATTTTGTCCCATTAGACCTAATTAAATATTTAAAGGCCCATTAATTATATTTGGACTTAACAGAATGGTTTTAGGCCCAATTTGGATCCAATCTAATTGCCTTAAACCAACTTGGCCCAACCAAGCCCATAAGGCCCAAATATAACATCAATATCCCAATTCTAAATTGAAGCCTAATTAATTAAATTCCAATATTCCAAATATCACAATTTTTTAATTAAAATGTATAGCCATAATTAATTAGTTAAATTAACATTTCCTAAACACCAATTTAATTAATTAACCATGCTTTATCATTTTCAAATCATGTACAACACAATTGAAGAAAAATCAACTCATAACATGCTTCTCTATCTCACGACATTTTGGGCATTTTATATCTGATTTTGATTTCAATCCAAATAAATCACAAATCAATATATTCATGCATTTTAAACACATCCAATGGTCAAAAAAATCACCATGAGCTTTTAGGGTTCTACAATCGGCCATGCTCATCAAATTAGGGAAACATTATCTAATCAATTTTTATCCAAATTAATCATGCATAACTCTAAGTTATCATAATCCAAACATAACCAAACACTCAATTTGACGAAATCATGCTCCAATCAAAAATACCCAAATTCAAGTTTATGAACCCTAATTCATTTCATGCTTAATTTGGCATGATAAAGTGTGTTGTGTAAGCCAACTAAATTTGGAATTTAAATGGGTGGGACCCATGACTTACATCAACTTGTCACTATTTGTGATGTAAGTAGATGGAATAGTAAATGTGGCATTTACTTCCAAACCTACCAAGTCAACACACACCAACTTTTTGTATATGTTTTGTTTTTGAAAACAAAGTGTAAACTATTCACTCTCTCCCTTACATCTCTCTCTTGGCCGAATACATGCTCATTGGAGGAGAAAATTTTTCTTTCAATTTTTGATCAAAGCTAGGACTTTGGGAGTCAACTAAGGTGATATGGAAACTCACCCTTGAGTTTGGAATTCAAATCAAAGGCTTGGAGCTTCCAATAAAGAAGAAAAAGTCTTGAACTTCATCCATTCAAAGTAAGTATTCCGTAACTTTCTTGATTAATTCACACA
Source organism: Zanthoxylum bungeanum (assembly GCA_019454045.1). Taxonomy (NCBI): domain Eukaryota; kingdom Viridiplantae; phylum Streptophyta; class Magnoliopsida; order Sapindales; family Rutaceae; genus Zanthoxylum; species Zanthoxylum bungeanum. Next base: position 38,361 of record SKCR01028135.1, read on the forward strand.
ATAATCACACTTAGAGATCTTGTGGCATGTCTAGGACACTAACAGTGTCCTGGCGGCACTGGCAATTAAATGATTATGCTGACGTGGCATTGACGTGGTGCTGACATGGCGATGTCGATTGTCGGTTGCATGTGATGATGATATATGGCATAAGATGATTGGATGATGATGACGTGGCTGACACATGGCAAGCTTACTCGACATGTGACTGATATGGACGCCACGTGGCTGACACGTGGATGACACGTAGATGACACATGGCAATGGCGATTGTCGGCAGCATGTGATGATGACACGTGGCACAACACACGTTAGCGGATCTGCTCTGATGTTGACATGTGGCAGGCACACGTTAGCAAAGGCACATGATAGTAGGTTTCTCTGTTTTTGACATGTGTCTAGCGCACGTTAACGGTCACGACACAGAAGTTCTGCGCGTCGCGGCGCCTAAAAGATAGTTTTGCCCTTTTTGTCCGTTTTTCACTATTTTGGTCCTGAATTGCTTCTAGTAAGTCCTGAAACTTTATTTATCTACAAAATAACACAAAACACATCAAAATATTCACAAAAACTCAAGAAACTATACAAAATATTAGGTCAAATGAGTGGGAAATAGTGATATATTTACCACTCATCAGTAACGCCACTAGATCCTAGTTCAGGACTATGGATGACAGATGCCCCTAGATTCTAATTTCAGAGCTTGGAGGGTAGCATAGATCCGCACCCTGTTGGACAATTATGACCTATAGCGTCACTATTTGTACAGACCATGGTGTTGTTGTACAAATTAACTATGTGACAAAGGAGATTGCACTCTTATCATTTGTGATTAGATCACCAGGATATATAAATGATGAGAGGTCCCTATGATTTGTTCCTGGATTGAGAATGATATGAGACAGTATCAATCCACGAAGGATAAATCATTAAATATCCCTAGTCAGAGTATTATCGAGATTGGACATCGATAAATACGTAAAAGACTAGTATTGCACTTGTGCGCGTTGTGAGGGCACAACAGCATAGTTCTCATATATTTGGGTATAGGATACTCATGCAAGTGTAATAGGAGGTTGTGTTTTACAGATGGTATGGGAAACAACTTCGCTCTGGATAGACCCCATCGGAATTCCATTGGTAGTATGACTATGTGTTTATGGAAGTCCGAAATCAGGGTAGGTGTATTTGGTCTTAACTGAGACTTGTACCGCTAATACTTGCGACAATCAACATACTTTGGTTGCGGTCGTCCAGGGCTTTAACAGGTTCTGTGTACGCCAATGCTGGGTATATTGAGAATCGTAGTGTGTTGGTGTGATGTCAAGAAGGAAGTGTCACTCTAGTCATATAGAGATGATGGTCACGTAGAATACGGTACTAGTACTCTTAAGTACTGCAGTCATCAGGATAAAATGACAAGGTCATGTTTATCCGATTATAGAGACTAGTTACCAGACATCCGACATGTGCTTCGTACGGGGCAGACACAATTCCAGCCCCAGGCCTAGCACGTGATCATCCGATACTGGACAGAAATACGCAATACTACGTATACTATGCCTGATATAGATCTTTTATTCATGTAAGGATATTTCCGGAGAATTGGGTAGTCATGGCGCTTTGCTAGAGGCCAACCTTGTCTTGTAAATCGGTATAAACATAGTACGAGGTACTTACGTGTTCGGATAGTCCGACGACCGAATTTACTGCCAACATATCCGGGGATCTCATGGGTCGCTTCCCAAAGATTCACCGATGACGTATGACTCGCACTCTAAATTAATCTGGGATTAATTAGAAGATAGGGAAAATTAATCTGGGATTAATTGCGGAGATATTTTATCTAGGATAAAATATCCTTTAAAAGAGAGATAACGATTAATTTGGAATTAATCGATTAATTAATATATTTGATATATTAAACGAAATTAGATTTCGACACGGAATTAAAATTAGATTTTAATTTGGGCGAACGAGTTAATTTTGAATTAATTCGTTAGCGACGTGAATAGTGACTTCGCTAGGCATAATCATTTAATTGCGTCGCAACGGAAAATTCGTTAATTTGGAATTAGCGAACCTGAGCCCAGGATTGTTTGCGAGCGCATTCGCATTTCAAATTCGAGTGCGAACGCAAGTCAAATCAAGTGTCAAATCGCTAGTCGCATCTAGTGTCACATCAAGCGTCAAATCATGTCACTTTGAGTGATGTGACCATTGATTGATTGATGGTAGTTGTTGGAGTTGTTGGAAAGCTTTACATTTGACTTTTTGAAAGCCAAAAAGTGGTAAATCACTTTATTATTTTTGGAAAATATATAAGTGTATTTGATACACAAAATCCAAACAACTTACCCAAATCTCTCTCTCACTTCATCTCTTTCTTCTTCACACGCCCAATGGGCAAAACTTCACTAGTTTTCTGTTAAAATCGTGAGCAGTGGGAAGCATGAGTGTGTGATTTTTGTGGCAAAATCATAAGATCTTGCACTCCGAGAGACATGCGAAGTTGATAAGGATGTCCACCCATGAGCCGGGAATCATTCGACGAAGCTTGGAGCTTGGATTCTTGAAGCTTGAAGCCGAAACTAGTGAGCTTGGAGCAGTCCACTGCCGTGAGCTGTAGTGAGCAGTTTTCATTTTTTTGTTCATCGCGCGTCGCTCAACCGATCGATGTGAGTATTCCGCAACTTCGTTGATTTGTATTCACACATATTTCATGCTTGTTTTTATATCTTGGGACCTTAATAGAAACCAACACACCCCCAGTTCTAGTTCAGTGGCTTGGGGGACAGCGATACGTAACGCCCCAAGACCACTAGTTTCAGGGACAGTAGTGAAATACTTTGGGGGACGGCGATACGTAATGCCACAAAGTCAAGGATTTGCACTCCTGGCTCTAGTTAGGCGTATGGGCGGACGGTGGTACGTAACGTCCCCATACGTCAAGTTTTCAGAGATCAGATTTTAGAAACAGTTTTCAGAATACAGACATTTCAGAAATAGTTTTCAGAATAGATCTTTAAGATATAAGTTTACAGAATCAGACTTTTAAAAGTAGATTTCAGAATGATAAGTTTTATAAAAGAGATTTCAGACAAGGTTTTTCAGAAAAGAGTTTTCCTATAAAGCTATCTTTGAATTTTGGTTTAGAATCCAAATATTTATATAATAATATTTCAGTTTTCATCCACTCACTTAGATCGCACAATTATCTAACCCCTCCACTTTCAGTTTCCTTGTTTTGCATGTATTCTTGGAGGACGAGCTCGGGAGGATGGATACCGATGCAGTCACTAGGTTATGGAGTCCACCAGTTCAAGTCATAAAAAGTGAAAGTCTAGTCAGAGTCAAATAGAAGTTATATGATAGTCCTTGTAAGCAAGTGTATTAAGTATACAATTATTGATATTAAGTTTGCATATTTTATTATTTAAGTTTAAGCTACGGTCTCATACATAAGATATTTAAATAGAGAAAAAAATATTAGCATTGTTCATGATTATAGAGTCAGAGGCTCATGGGAATAGTACGGCGTATTCCCTACCGGTAACATCTACCAGATCGGGGATGTTACATTCTTTTTCAAATCAAGCTCTGCAATGTGTAACATGTCATGAAGTTCTTCATATGTGGCTTGCATTGAATGCATCACAATGCCAACATATCTCAATCGTTTGACACCCAAGACAAGGCGAATGTTCATCTACTACTCTAAGTAGTTCGAGGCTCCTTTCAGATTATTGGGATCCAAAAAACCATGCTAATGGATTTGCAACAGCATTCTATAAGAAAATAATTAAACACTAGCAGAACATTTTCATTTCAATATAAAAACACTAATACGATTATGGATTTTAAATTTATTAGTGCCCTCCCACTATTTTACGTAATTTCGTAATCTCCCTTAACAGAAAAATAGAAATTTGGCAATCAAATTTAATGACGGGAAGTGGATCCCATGACATTTACTTCAGCCTCACAATAATGACAATCTTGGCTTTTAAACTCATTAGGTAGACCTCAAGGGTCAATCACATCCATGTGACTCCTAAGTTTGATCCTGAACCATTTCTTATCCCCACAATAATGACGACATTGGATTAAGACGTGTTCCAAGTGTATACTTGTTAATATGCAATAAGCTTCATAAGTACACCATCATAATAATGACGGTATTGGGTGACTACGCCAACTCATCATGCTACATCTAATGTTTTACCGAAGTGGCCTAAGTTGCGACCACTTATACCCTCACAATAATGACGGTATTGGGCATAAGTAATAATAACTCATTCATCTTCATATTGACAAGACAGACAATCCAATAATACTCCAAATCCAATATGACTTATGCATAATTAAATTAAAATTATAGAGGCATACATTAAAATACATGTCAAACATACAACACGTTTTGTGTTGTTAAGACCTACTTTGATACCGTTCTGTTAGGGCGGTTGTGAGACCCCTAGGGTCGGATCGTGTCCCGCGCAGCAGAAGTGGGTCCAACCCATGGATATCAAGTATGAGTGTATTTTTAAATTATTTTATGGAATACGATATTCCATTATGAGCCCGTAGGAAAAAAATGGGGTCGAATCGGAGTCTGGAAACTTCGAAATGGAGAAAATGAGGTTTCAACGCTCATCGACAATAGCTCTCGACGTGTCGACGCGCAGGTTTGGGAGTCGTAACTCCCAGGCTTGGGAGTCGCAATGCCCAATCTGTGAATACTCGGCATCGCGACGTGCTAGGGTGAGCATCACGACGCACGCAACTCTAAGAGCTAAGTGTCGCGACGCCCGCAACTCTAAGAGATGAGTGTCGCGACACTAGAGATCTGAGTCGAGATACTGCCATGTGTAAAATATTGACAGAGAGAAAATTTGTCTTAAATCCAATTCAAAACACTTCCAATTTTCTCCAAACACTTCA